>CACRXP010001067.1:71662-143748 GCA_902702965.1 Spirometra erinaceieuropaei | reverse complement strand
TGAATTAGTAGTTATAGCAGTCCTAATAAGTGAGCATGCTTCAGGAGTTCAGTACAAAAACAGGAAGTCTGACGCCCACCCCCAGGTTTACCTTGATGGCATATATATATATATATATATATATAATGGTGGGGGGCGCTCAGCGGTCGTTCTTGCGTAACTGACTGGTTCCGTCCTGCCTTACGGGCCCTATCTCAAGCCCAACCAGCAGCCGCACATCGGCGCATGATATAGGCAGTATGTCATTACGGACAATAACAAGAGAGACTGGAATGGCCATTTCTGGCTTATTAGCCGTCGTCAGCCAGTCATACACAACCCCGAAGTGTGGAACACCCGAGGCTCGAACTCGCGACCTGTTAGTTAGAAGTCCACGCCTCTAACAACTGGGCCACGAGCCCATTGCCCTATCGGTTTTGATCGGGTGTTCCACACTTGGGGGTTGGGTATGACTGACTGAAGACGGCTAATAAGCCAGAAATTGCCATTCCAGTCCCCCTTGTCTTTGTCGGCAATAACATGCTATATACATATAGGAAAAAGAGAATTCTCTTAGGAAAAACCGAGTTGTACTCGCAAATTTACGAGTGCAACTCGAAGAGCCTTCTCTTTTTCATTATATCACCTCGGAATGCACACCACATCAGTTATTCATCACACACACATATATATTGAAAATAAATAAGATTATTTGGGAAGAGGATAACCGTTTATGCGTAAATTTTCGAGTCCGGTTCCCCAACTCATCGTCAGAGTTGGGTTATGTACAAAAACAGTTAGCCATTTAGCCGTGATTCTATGGTTCGCCGAAGTCTGCACCAATGCGCGTCAATGGTTTTTCGTCATCCCCTCGGCATTGGCTGCTCTCGCTTCCATTTGTCCATGAGAAATTTGTATGTGGCATCTAAATCGATATGCTGATTGATGTATGCCTCATCTGAGTGCATTGCCTCCAGGAATTCGCGGCTTTTCCTTACTGGGCAAGCGCCAAAAATACGACTGTTCTCTCATGCAACTTTGTGTCCAGTGTCCAGCGTGTGCATAGCCACCTGGGATAGGTAATCTCGTCTCTTCACCGCTAAATGATGCTCATGTATGCGAGTTGAGACAGATTTCCCAGTTTGGCCACAATAGACGACATCACAACTAGAACACGGTGTTTTGTAGACAACACCTTTTTTACCAAGATAGCCAACCCTATCCTTAGGGTGTACAAGCTGTGTACGAAAGGTGGTTGTAGGTTTGTGTGCTACTTGTATCTGATACTTTTTCAGCTGTATTTCGACGAGTTCAGGCTCGGTCTAAGCGGAGGAGCCCAAAATAACGGCAACTTTCCTTTCTCTCAGACCGCTTTTGCTATCGAATTTCTCCGCAATTCCTGCCGTCCCCTCAGCTGGTTACATTAATTCCTTTAACCACAGAATACCCAGCTGGATGTTATCTCCTCAGTGGGCAAGATGGCGGCACCGAGTGACAACTTTGCCGACGCAAACGCCTTTATCCTGACTGACGAGGAGACGCTGATTCCGGCGGCTCCACCAGCCGACGAAGTTACTGTCGTCACTGCCCTGCCCTCAAGTGAGGAGACCGCTGCTGCTGTGGCTTCAGTCATCCCCTGCCAGGAGACGCCCGACTCCTGTCCAGTTCCCTCCCCGACAGAGGTGAAGAGGGAGCCGGAGGAGGAGGGGGAAGACACCAAGAAGGCCCTAGGCGAGTGGTCGGAAGCTGTGAGACAGTTCGCGGAGGACACCATGGACACTATCCTCGAGAAGTCGCAGACGGCGGAAGTAAGCCGAGACTCAACCACCCCGATGAACCAGTACTTTGGCGGCATAAAATCGGAGGGACAACTGCTCGAGGATATCGCTCTTCCATCACCTGGCCCGGCGGACCCCGATGTATTGACGGCTAGTAAGAAAGAGCCGGTTGAGGATGAATCTAGCCAGAATATGGTAAGTGAGCGTTGTACATGCTCCGAACCTGTGTACTCTTCGGCGGGACAATCCGGTGACGGTAGTCCCTTGCACGCTTCTCCAGTCAGGCAGTTTTGGTTTTAAACGATACTGGGATTGTTTGAGGTGCTGGAGCGCGTTTTGCCCACTGTGGCGGCTCTCCGTTATCAAAGCGTCTAGTGAAAAATTGATCAGAATTTTGGATAGAAAGCCAGATTAGTTGAACTTGGACTGATCGATTTTTTTCTGTTTTCACTGCCTTGGCCTACTGTACATCGCCTGTCAGTGTTGGTGACCTCCCGTATTGTGTGTCGCCACCTCGATTGGGGTTAGTTGCGTTTGCGTCCCCCTTTTGGGTGAATTGGTCGACAGGCCGTGTTTGCTCGGTAGTCTTAGGCTCCGTATGACTGTCTTGTCTTCGTCACGGCGTATGTAGTGACGTAGGACTTTATAGGCCGAAGGAAGGTCTAGATGCCTGTTGATGGAGTTGACTTCTGAGTACCAAGCTTCAAGTGTGAGACTCTCTGTCCTTAAGGTGCCCCTGCCTAAGACGACTGCTCCTTGAAAATCAAAGCTGTGACCAGTTTCCCGATATGAGCCGCAAGCTGTGAGTTTGGGTCTAGTCTCTGAGTTGCCAGTTTGTGCTCATGTGAGCGGGTCTGCAATTTCCCTCCGCTTTCCCCAACGTAGTTGCAGTCTCCATCGTTACAACGTATTTGATAGACAACTGCTGAGGTTTCAGTGGGTGGCAGTATGTCTTTGGGTTGCATCAAACGGCGACGAATTGATGCCTGGGGTCGATGGGCAATGCCTACCCTGGCGGGTTGTAACAGTCTTGAAACCGCCTCGGCGACTCCTTTCATGTAAGGAATAGCCCTCCAGACTTCGGGTTGTTCTTCTTGGGGCCGTCGTCCGTTGACTCGGCGCTTGGTCTGCCTGATAAAGTAGCGTGGGTATCCATTGGTTCGAAAGAGGTCATGAGGGTATTGTCGTTCAACTCTTTTGTCGGCCGGTGTGCTGCAGTGTTTTTCAACTCTTTGAAATAGAGTACGGTCACAGCTGCGTTTGTGAGAGAGGGGGTGATTGCTGTTGAAGTGTAGTATTTGTCTTGTGTTGGTGGCTTTTCTGAAAACGGTAGTTTATAATTACCTGTATGGGCCGAGGTCGTCTGCGAGTGTAGGGTGCGCCGCAGGAGTTTGTTGGAAGGAACAGATTCCACGCGAGGACATAAGTACTGTCGTTCGCCTTAGACGCAGGCTTTCACGGTGCCTTAGCCATCGCGACCAGTCAGGCTCGGACAGTCCACTTGTGGGACCAACATTTGGCAATCCATCCTCGCGGTACTTCGGTGCAGTTTTCACTACAATAAATCTGACGCGCTTGAATTTGCCACGACGCGTTGAATCGTGGCTTCGAAAGTCGTCAACGGACGGCATAACCTGTTCCTACCCAGGACTGCGGTGGCCCTCGAGTTGTCATTTCAAAGGCCTGATGCGGTAAGATGTGGTTATGTGTCTGCATCTGATGCACACAATGCTGTTGACCCATGGCCCAGTGGTTAGACGCGTTGGACTTTTAGCTAACAGGTCGCGAGTTCGAGCCCCAGGTGTCCCACATTTGGGGGTTGGGTATGACTGACTGACGACGGTTAATAAGCCAGAAATGGCCATTCCAGTCTCCCTTGTCTTTGTCGGTAATAATATACTACTATTTAGTTATTTTGAGTTGGTGTGATTACGTTGGAATGGAGTTGTTGTGCGCTGGGGTGTGTTCTGTTGGCGGCCTTGTTTCTGTATTGCCGCGAAATGCCGATGGTCCTTCTTGACTTTCGGCCTGTCGTTTCAGGGTTAGGGTTTAGGGCCGCGGTTAAGGGTGAGGGTTGGGGTTAGGAGTTAGAGTCAGGGGTTGAGGCCACCGTTTCTCAAACACTCGAACTACAACCGCGCATTCCCAATTGCTTTCTTCTGCATACAACTACTTGACCTCGTCGCCTGTGCGTTACCCGGCCCAACCTGTAAAAACCCCATTACCACCGGCCCCGTTTGACAGGTGGCTAGGGTTCGTTTACCTCAGGTGCGGCTGCATAACCACACCTGACCCCCTGGTGTGTGCTGCGGGACTCGGCTCGTGTGTGGCACGCGCAGACGGACTGTGTAGCTCTATCAGCCGCCCACTTCTCCGTTATTCTTGATGCAGTCTTGCCATCAGGGCAAGGTGGGTAAAAGCAGAGAGCATGCAGCAGCATGGATTCAGTCGCAGTGGTGGTTTTAATGACCAAGCTGGCGTGCTTTGCTCCTGAACGCGCGCGGTACGTGGTCAGCTGTCTCCTGACTGAATGCCTGCGTGCGTCATCCACGCGAAGATTTGGTCACCTGGTGGCAAATGGTCGTTTCCGGCTATGTCCACCGTGTGCCCCACAGCAAGGTGGACCAGAGACGGTGACTTGCGCGTGTATTGGTTTATAGTGAGTGTAAACTTGCAGAGCATCTATCTCACTCTCTCCTCCTCCGGTGTCTAGACAGAGTCAAGAGGACCGGAGGCGGGAGAGGGTGCAGCCGGATTGTACGGTCAAGCCCGCACCTTGGCGCTCCACTCCACACCCTCTAGTCCACACCTCAAATGATCAGAATTTTAACCGAGAACGAAAAGGTGGCTGGCGCGGTCGGAGCCGCACCTAGACGTGCCGTCACACCTGGCTCAGATCCCACGGAGTGGAGTGGTGGAAGATAACTACCGCACACAACACAGAAAGTAAACCACATACAGCTGTGACCTTTACAGTCGCGTTCCATTCCGATGGAGTAGATTTACTGATGTGGACAGAATGGTATTACCGACAAAGACAAGGGAGACTGAAATGGTCATTTCTGGCTTGTTAGCCGTCGTCAGCCAGTCATACCTGCCCCCGAAAAGTGGAACACCTGGGGCTCGAACTCGCGACCTGTTAGAAGTCCAACGGCTTTAAGCATTGAGCCACGGGTCCGTTGTCTTGTCGGTTGCGATCGGGAATATGCAATGGTAGAGCGGACGCTCACCGATCGTTTCTACGGAACTCACTCGTCCCCTTGTGCCTTGGGGCTCTCTTTCGGGCCCTAACTAACGGGTCGAGAGTTCGAACTCCAGGTGTGTCACACTTTGGGGTCGGGTATGACTGAGTACCGACGGCTAACAAGCCAGAACTGGCCATGCCAGTCTCCCTTGTCTTCGTCGGTAATACCATTCTGCCCATATCATGCACCGTTGTGCGGCTGCTGTTTGGGCTCGAGAGAGAGCCCTAAGGCACAATGAGACGAGTGTGTTCCGTGAAACGATCGGTGAGCACCCCTCTGCCATTTTCTGATGCGTTTGGAAAGAGCTGACCGCTTTCATGTTTTCCAGTTAGTTGTAGAAACTCCGGATGGTCGTTTGCTGTATGTACGCCAGGGAGAGGAGTTTGGCACTACTGGGCTGGGCATCTTCGCTGAGGATGGAACAGCCATCGAGGATGAGAGCCTCCTTCAGCAGGTTGTCAGTGCTATTGCTGCTTTTCCAAGTCAGACCACTGAACCAACTCTAGGAACCGAATCGACTACGAAAAACGAGTGAGTATTTTTATCCATTTCCGCACGTTTGCTTGTTGCACTTCCCCCGTGACTGCGGAGCCTTATCTGTTGCGCTGACTTCTGACCATCTTTCCCAGCCTCTCTGAAAACGGTATTGTCTCAAACGCCTCTCCTCTGGTCTCTGATCACTCGGCGTTGTCTGCACGGAGCCCGAGCACCAAGACTGCCGATTTAGAGTCCATTCTGCCGGAAAACGACAAGAAGGATATCCTCGCCCAACTTGCCCAATTTGCCTCCGATCACAGTCAGATGGGCAGCAGCCTTTGTATAGACGGTGGGTTCCTGACATTGTCGTGCCTGAACTTCCTAAGATGGAAAAAGTAGCCAACCCCTCATCTTCTCTGGAAATTTGTCGACTACGTCTATTCTTGCAGCATTTCGTCCCACCCCCGTAACTCCGTTTATTGTCCGCCCTCCTCCTCCTCCTGACCTCTGTCCCCTCCTGAAGTGATTGCCTCATGACTCTTTTGATGCGCAGTTTGTTACTTCGTGTCTTTTTAGGCTTTTGTGATTTCCCGTCGAAGGAAGCAATGTTCCAGTGGTTCTCCTCGCATGGCCTTCTAATCACCGACTTTCCCAGCCGCTCAAATTTCACCGTGAGCATCCTTTATGATGGCACAGAGCAGTCCTTACAGGCGTCCTACGGTCAGTCTGCATGTGTTACTCTGCGTCTTTGTCTTCTTCTAAATTTCCAATGCACAGAAAATCTATTGGGACATGCAGAGCGGAAAACGGGCTAACCACTTGCTCTGCGCATCTGATTTCATCGCACCGGTGCGGTGGTCGGCGTCATCATTATTATCACTGCCACCAACACCACCGCCACCAACACCACCGCCACCAACACCACCGCCACCACCACCACCACCACCACCACCACCACCACCATCATCATCATCTTCATCATCATCAAGGCAACAGCAGCGGTGTCTATGATCCCTACGTGCCGGTCAGAATACTATCCTCGTTATTATAATCGCACAGCTTGGCGGTGCCGCTGTGGGACCTCTTGTACATTGACTTGCAGACGAAAATATTTTAAAGATCTTTAACGAGAGTAAAGTCATGTTGTTTGTCGATATCACGCCGCATCTCCCTACTAGATTCTAGTTGACGAGTACTTTGGATTCTCATGATCCCTTGAAACTCGCAACAGTTTGGCCGTCTGCCGTGTGCTCCACGGCAGAGTGGGCACAGGGCCTTCGACTTATGCGTGTATTAGTTTATACTGATAGTAGACTTGCACAGAATCTACAGCATTCTCTCCTGAGAGCGGAGGCGCGATGGCAGTTCGACCATCGATTTCGATGATGTCCACCGTGTGCCCCACAGACTGCATTGTGGAGCAGGCACGGTGACTTGCGCAGGGGTTTATAGTGCCAGTAGACTTGCGCTGCATCTACCTACACACTCTCCTCCTCGCCCGCCTGAGCCCGGTGTCAAGACCAAGTCAAGAAGACCGGAGACGAGAGAGGCCGCAGGTGGATGGCTCGGACAGATCCTCACCTTGGCGTTCCACCACACCCTCTGGTCCACGCAACAAATAACCACGATTTTAACCAGCACAACAGAGATTGGAGGCTTGCACGACCGAAGCCGCACTTAGGCGTGCCGCCAACGCCTGGCTCGGATCCCACACTGTGGTGGGAGTGCGATAGGGCGCAGGTGACTAGCAGGTCTGAGTGTGTCACCACACCGGCTCGGGTTCCACTGAGTAGGAGTGCCAAAGAGGTTCTACTGAGCAGCCAGTGAAGCCTGACGCCCAGTCCACCAGTTGGCCACTCAAGACAAAAAGACACAACTGGGCTGACTGCATGGTCTGAGTTGAAGCGTCGGTGGCTGGCAAAGCTGAGGACAGCTCGTCCGCTCGTACCTTAAACGCGACCTGGTCCCCCATACGCGCACAGAAGGTGGGATAGACTGCTCGGATGTCATTTGCAGCGGAGGAGCCTCGTGGGCTAAAGAGCCATAGAGCACGCCTCCCACCTACGTGAGAGGTGCCGGTGATGTTGGAGGTATTCATGTCTTGTGCACGTGTTGGTGGGAAAGTGTGTGGTCATGTGGTCATGTCTGCGGTGATTTACCGCAGGTCCTCATGGGAGCGTATGTGACCGAACAGGCCCATGTGTTGGCCAAATGAACGAGAAAAATGCTGGCAGTTGAAGCGATGGCGCCTGGTGTACGTTGGTGCCTCCGGTGTTGGTTTGCCAGTGTCTGTGCGACGGGTTCACGGACGATCGACCAAGCCGATGCGTGGGGCGAATGTTCGGTTGCAGAATGGACAGGATAGGTTGGGAGATGCTAAGTCGGTTGTGGACGTGGCCTTGCTAGTGATGGTCACGCTGGCGAATGGAGAGTTGATCGGACTGGGGATGAGAGAGTTGTGCGTGTGCAAGGTGCGCTAGGTGTGTCGATTTTGCGATGAATTCCGTTGTTATGAATGTAGTCCTTAACTAAATGGACCACTTCAAACTAAGATGAAGATTTCTTACTTGTTCTTCATGTACCTGTCCATCCTTTTGTACTTGACCGGTGTACATTTTCCTTGATCTATATTTCAGGGTGCTGTCATGAAGCTGTTCGTTCACTGTAGAACCTGTCCGCGAATTATGTTTTTTGAGTTGACACGAATTAGGCCCCTGAAACGGCATTGTTATCTTGTCCAACTTCACTAAACTTAGCAAGACGCTCCTCTGTCAAGTTTCACCTTCGCATACTGTGGTCACCTCAGATCGGGCATTTGTAATTGACATCAAAGGAACCGGCTGTTCTGATCGGACCCGCTGCTGCGTATCCTATAGAGACACGGCCCATCGCCTCGGTCAGTACCGATTGTGCTCATGTCCCCTCCCCGGGTGCTCGTGTCACACCTTACAGGCGCCTGAAAAACGGTCATCACGTCTTATCACTGCCAATAGAAGCGAAGAGACGAGTCCCAGGAAGTAGTCCTGAAGAAGGAGACACGATCGCTGGGACAAGAGCTTTATTAGCCTGACGTTTCCGATTCCTGCTCGAGCCCATCATTAGAGACAGAAAAGCAGATAGGGTGATTCACGCGCAAGGGACTGCAGTATTTATACGTTGCAGTTGCCATGCTACCGCATAACTATGAATATTCACGGCTCCCCCTCCTCATCAGAGATCGTTGTACTTGGTGTGCCGACTGATGGCCGATATTCGCGATTTGCTGCAATTTCATCACGTGTGTTCGATGTTGGTGTTATGATTGCTCGACCATCTGGCGCAGCGACCCTGGTGTTGGGAAAAGTGTTCATCTGTGCGCTCCCCGCGTGGCTAGTTACTCCGCCTAGGCAAAGTCTCAGCACGGAGTATGGAAGGGGAAGTTCATTGCACTTGTTACTGGACTGGGGGCCAGTAAACCATGATTCAAGTATGCGTGAACCACCCGTATCTGCTGTTGTCTCTGATGATGAGTTCGAGCAGGAACCCGAAACGTCAGGCTATTAAAGCTCTTTTCCCAGCGATCGTGTCTCCTTCACGTCTTATCACTCTCTGTGGTCGGAGTCGCCCTTGGTAGGGAGGAATGCAGTGGTCGAAGAGTATTGCTGACAGAGGGAAGGATGGCAGGAATGGTAGTTTCTGGCTTACTCGCCAACAGCACGTCGCACGCCTGAGCCGGGCCGACTGAGGATTAGAAACTGTGTCCATGTTATGGTTGAGCCAGCATTGTATCGCCGAAATAGGGTCTTTCAGTCTGATAGCCAATCTCACGAAATGTTAATTGTAGCTCTGAAATGCACCCTCAGTTAGGGAGGACTACTTGCAGTCTGATGAACTCATCTCATGAAATGTTGGCCGAGATTCTGAAATGTATTTTCGATTAGGAAGGACTGCTCAAGTGAAGTTGTAATAATTATTGTCATGCGACATAATCCCATGGTATTTCGGACTCGCCAGAATGTTGGCTTCTGAGCGCACTTTTTTGCGAACTCCTGTAAAGACTGAACTCGGTAAAAATTGACCAATCAAGCAGTACTCACTTTTCACGCTGACTTTAACTAGCCTTATAAATTAAAACATAGTCCATAGAAAACATGCTGTTTTCTATTCATTCGGTAGCAAATCACGTGGTCCTCCCATCTTATACTCGAAAATGACCGTATTTAGGTTTTCAAGAAGTTTTGCAATTCCGAATGATTTTGAATCAGATCAACCGTTGCATTAGCGTTTAGCGATTTCAGTCAACAAGGTGTATATTGGCCGTGCAACAAAAATCATATATTTCTTCTTGCCATTACGAATCAGGATGGATTACTTGGTCGCGGTTGTAATACTGGTTATCTTGCGACATAATCTTACAACATTTCGGACATGACAGGATGTCAGCTTTAGAAAACACTGCTTTTCAATCCTATTGATTTTCGATGGTCGTGCAAATTCAAATATATTTTATAGAAACCATAAACAATAATATGCTTTCTTTCAGTCAAATAATAGAGAACCACATCTTCTTTATATCTTATATTCAAGGAAGGAGTATAATTAGGGGTTAAAAAAGTTTTCTAATTGGCGAATAATTTGGAGCCTGGTCATTCGTTGCTTTAGCGCTTAGTGATTTCAGTCTACAACGTGCGTGCGTTCCGTGTAAAGAAAATCACATATTTTTCTATGCTGTTGGGACGATATCATACATAGTCCATAAACTTTCGCAATGAATGTGGACTATGTTGTACATTTTATGAGGAGCTGTGGTAAATGGTCAGGTACGATGCTGTGTGAATGGACATTACGAGATCTTAAAAAACCTCATAATGCAACGAATTGTCAGGCTCCAAATTAGTCTGCAATTAGACAACTTTTTAAAACCTAATTATGCGCCTTCTTTGAGTATAAAATATAAAGAAGACCTGATTTTTTATTAATTGACTGAAAGAAAGCATATTTTTGTTTATGGTTTCAATATGGTATATTTGAATTTGCTAGACCATCGAAAATCAATGGGAAAAATGCATGCTACATAAGAAGTCATTTTTTTACCGAGTACGTTCTCTGCAGGAGATTGAAAAGCAGTGTATTCAAAAGCTGACATCCCGCCGAGTCCGAAATGTTGTAAGAGTACACCGCAAGTTAATAACTCTTACAACCGCGACCATGTAATCCTTCCTAATTGAAAACGCATTTCAGAATTTCAGCCAACATTTCATGAGATCGGTCGCTCACTGTACATATCTCGTCTTGTACTTATTTGATAGTAAAGCACACCTTCCTCAGATTTTATCCTCTAAGGTGAGGTCTATTTAGATTTCTAAAAAAAGTTTTTCATTACATGATTTTTAGCACCTGCTGTCCATTCAAGTATGGTATCTTCTTAATGGTATAGAGGAGTGTATGATTTTCCCTATATACTATTTGTACATTGAAGGCTGTATACGCAATTACAACGTCAGACCGGACCAAGATTATAGGGGAGTTGCACAACTTTTTTGAAACCGAAAATTCAAAGATGTTATTTTTTACCAGATGAGGTTATCGCTTGCAGCCTGCGGCCTGCTGTGATCGAAATATCCCGGGATTATGCCTCATGACAATTATTACAACCACACTTAAGTACTCCCTCCTAATTGGAAACTCATTTGACGGGATCAATCACTGACGGCACCTCCGTGATCAGAATTTAATCACGCGACGATCACAGGTCACTTCCCCCCTTCCCCGATGTGGCTGCATCCTAAACGCCAATCCCGTGGGACGATGGTCCGGACTAAATTTCATACCGAACTTACGGATCAATCTATCAGCCATGGTTATCTGCACAATTCACTGGCTTTCGAATGCCTTCACTCATTGTCCTGACACTTAATGTTTGAGGGACGGAGAGGTTCTGTAGTCTGGAACCTGAATATTGAATTGATTAGGATGTAAATACATCTACCTTTCCGTGTTCCTCCTCTTGTAGACCCCGACTACGGCTCGATCACTTTCGCTCATCCTTGTACCGATCAACAGGAATGATCGTCTCCCCTTTTGCTTCTCCCCTGCCATGCCCCTGCTTCCACACCTACGTTAGATACTGTATTTTTTACTTTGATAATGTTTTATTATGCAACCCGGTCGCTCTTACCACTCACTCATACCGGGCATCTGGCCAGCAGCTCCCTGACCTTGGAATGTGTTTGGCTATGTGTTTGCTCGCAGGCACACACACACACATACACACAGCATAGTGCATTTATTTTTGTATTACTTATTATCTTCCCACCTGTTGAAGCCTTCTCTCTTGCTTCCGTCAGTAGCTGTCAGGGTTTCGTGCGTCGCCAGCGCCGTGATTCTCAATTAGCGAGAACCAATGTGGTAATTTTTGGGGCCGGAGCTGCAGTTTCGTGGTAGGAAGGGCTCATGAGCACGCGTGCGCGTTGCTGTGGTGGCAGGATAGTGTCGAGACGGGCGTGAACGCAGCCACTGACGAATCAAGACATCCCGTCCACGTGTGTCATGCCGTACCAGGCTACCGTACGGTGACTCCGATCTCACGTGAATGGGAGTGGCATTGGCACCGAAGCATGTGCATTTCGGTTTCAACCGTTTTGAATGTTCGTCAGACTGGGAGCTTACTTTGAGCTTAAAACCACCTCGTATGTAGGCGTCATTGATGGAAATTAAGTCGAGTTGACCCAGACTTCCTCCGGCTGCTGGTCAATCTTGCTTGTGATGGCACTCATTCCAGTTATTGCAAGGGCAATGAACGTTTTCCATTGCTATGGCGGTGGCAGATTCTCGGTCAACGTTGCGCCCGTCCGTAGGCCATTTGGACAAACCGGAGACTGTGGAACCAATTTACACAGAAATCCCGCTGCTTGGTGGAATTTAGTTTCATGTTCATGCTAGTTGTCCGATCTATCTTTAGCCGCACGTCTACAATGGGATGAAACATTTTATCTAGGGCTAGCGGTGATATCCCAGTGCTGTCGACGCTTTTTTCTGAAACTGTTGGTATGCCAAACCCGTGTCCAAATAGCACTGCCGCGAATCCTTTACGACTGTTAACTCACCCTGCTCATTTACCCGCGGAGCCTCTGCAACATCCGATGAACCAATGGGCGCACCAGCAGCTAGGCCAACGGGCAGGTCCCGCATATCAGTCATGGGGCCATCGCGCAAGACATACTTCGAGCCGCTGTTTTAACAACCACATTTTCACTGACGCTGACCCATATCAGATTCGTTCTTATCACAGGAGCCAGCCATTTGTTCAATCCCACCGAAAAAGGAACCTGTGCGCCCCGTGAATTTGAGGGTGACCAGCGGGAAAAAGACCCATAGTTGTTGCTATTCATGCAAAACAGAGGGCTGATTGCAGGCAGCAAAAGTAAGTCCTGGGAGCCGCGTCGGTGTATTGGTATGGGGAATTTCATAGGCTGGAGGGCAGCCAATCAGTGCGCATGTGTCGCCTCGCCCATGACCTTGAGAGTTCGCTTGTCCCCCGCATGATCTGTAGGCGGCGCTTAGGGCAGTTTTTACGACGGTTGACTCTCCCCGCATGTGGCAGCAGATGGGGCTATATCCAAAATGACAGTATTCGTTTTATCAATTTAAAGAGGAATGCAATTGGTCGGGGGATTGCGTTATGACCTGTACGACTTGCTCAGTTTGACAAAGTTGAGAGATCCGGGTTGATTTGAAGAAAGGGTGGGCTCATCAGAATGGGCTTATTTAGATGCTGACGGCCTGAAGAGCTGGGTCGGCTCCGCGTTGTCAAAGCGTAAATTGCAATCAATCGACCCGAAGTCTCGAGCGGCATGCCACTGAAAGAAGTGGAGAAAATTGCAGCAAAGCATACCACGATCGTCTTTTGGAGTAGGAAGGATGATTTGGCGAGTACGCGCAGCCTTGAGGTGCGCATTTTCGGTCTGCTAGACGAGAGGAAAGCAGCGGCGCAGAATGCTATATCATAAAGTCAATCCACTCAAGTGCCTGACTGATTAGATTTTGGGCAGATAGGTGTTTGCCCTTTCCTCTGAGCAGGTAAGCTGGGGTGGCAACAATCGGGAGAGGGCAGGTGAAACTGAGGTCAGGTGGAACAAAAAATATGTATGGTTATAACCTACTCAAATAGCTATAGTAGGTTGTATTTCTAGGAAACAGATATTTGGGTGCCCTCTCCCGACCTTTACCGCTGGGGGTCAACTCCACAGGTTGTCACAGTTGACTAAATTTTCGTGATCTGACTACCTCGCATGGTCTCATTCTCCACTCGCCCAGCTGTCCCCGCCATTACAGAATTTAAAACCTGATGGGTTTACTTTGGCATCTGTGGCTATGTCGTTGTCTCCTCACTCATTGTACTGGGCAAGGTCTGTTTGTGCGAAGGCGCCAGGTTACGAGTGGGAAGCCGGGAACCTCCCTCTTTTCCTGGAGCCTAGTACCACAGCACTTAGAGTTATTTACTTCGAATGCGGTCCTTCCGTAGACTTGTGGGCTGATTTTATCCAAGTGAAGGTGGACTGTAAGGTGGTGTTGGACGTCCATCGTTCTATCCCGATGGATTCGATAGAAGTGAGGGAAGGCAGGCTCTGGGAACAAACACTTTATTCTAAGTCGGCGGAGAACAGCGTATCCCTTAGTTTGACAACTCTTGCCTATTCCTTAAGGTTCTGGCCGCTCCTTAACCTTCTGGCCAATGGCGTGTCAGTCGTGGTGGGCATCCTGGTGGGCATCCAGTGAACGGCAGGCGTTACTGGGACGCGTAGTCATAGCCAATGCCACATATACGGCGTGACATTCATAGATGCAAGCTCATGCCTTGCCAACCACCCGCACCTGGCCCTGCTTGTCATGACAGGTGGGTGAGAAGGAGGAGGGAGTGCGGTATATGGTGTGGGAATTTACTATCACCACAAACTGACTCATGCATAGGTCGCCGTCCCTGTTCCCACAATACTGTTGGGCACACGGTGGACAGCGTTGCTCACGACTAGCGAAATGACGCGTGGATTGGCTACATAGATTCGTCCACCACCGATCCCTTTGACACTGCATTTCCATCGGAGAGTGACTGAGTGGAGAATGAGTGCGGTAGATGCTTCGCAAGATTGTTTAACTATGAAGTGACTCACGCACAAGTCACTGGTGCCCCGCCCATTCCGTAAGACACGCGATGGACGTCGCGATTCGCGAGTGCCGAATTATCCTGCTAATAGGACTGATTGTTCCTCTGCCCACTGAAAATCACCGCGATCGTTCACACTTTCGTAAACTTGGATTCTCATTGGACATGGGTATAATCTCCCATGTCGAATTGCCTAGATTCGTCCTACGTCCCAGAGCCTATCCAAGTGCTTTCACCCGGGCATTGGTGGTGCTTCTGTTTGTGGGTACCTTCTTCAAAAAGTATTGCCTTAGGGTGTTGTGTTACGTCATTTAGCAGAGCAACACTCGATCCGCGCAATTAACATACGGTAGGTGGGCTAAATCATGAAATGTCAATTGAAATTCCGAAATTCGTTTTCTTTTCGAAAGCACTAACTAAGTGGGGTTATAAAACTAATCAGCATGCAACACTATCCTATAGTGAATCAGTTACCTCAGAATGCTGGCTTTTGAAAGAACCTCTTTCCGGATGCGTGCAAAAACTATACTCCGTAAAAAATGACTACTTATGTAGCATGCATTTTACTTATTGATTGTCCATGCCCTTAAATATTTAATAATATTTCATGGACAGTATGCATAAAAATATTTATTCCTTTGCTCATTCAGTAGAAAATTACTTCTTCCAATATGATACTCGAAAGAAGGGTATAATTTGGATTTAATACAATAGAGAAATATATGGTTTTCCGTAAACGGAAAATATACGGTCTGTAATTTTGAAGCCCTGAATGCAGGTATAACGGCAGGTCGGTTTCAAAATTAGTCGGGACTTAGAAGAGTTTCTTAAAACATAATTATACGCTTCTTTCGTGTATAAAATTTAAATAAAACGTCATTATCCACCGAATGAGTAAAAGAATGGATATTTTATGCATGTTTTCTACGAAATATAATTGAATTTGAAGGACATTGAAAATCAGTGAGGAAATTGCACGCTATATAAGTTGCCATTTTTACAAAGTAAGGTTCCTGCATACAACCGAAAAGAAGTTCATTCGCCAACCGAAAGCCTGTGGTAACTGAATTATTATAGAATTATTCTGCATGATGATTAGTTTTACAAACCTACTTAGTAAGTCTGTTCAAAACGACAACGCATTTCGGAATTTCGGCTGACATTTCATTAGTTAGCCCACCTAATGTATAATTACCGTCAGTTTCATTTCAAATCGAATGTCTCTGAATCTTCTTAAAAATTTGTATATCACACGTTAGTTTGTGACTTGAGGAAAATTCCCGTTTGCTAAAAAAAGCGTCTCTACTCCCATCCTTTAAAGTCCCTCGTGTCTCCCTCTGTCACTGACTAGAACTAACCTGATCATCTTGATGGTTTTGTTGTCAGAAGTGACGCACCAACTCTCTTCCACCAAGCAGAACCAGTTAAACAAGCTATATATCATTATGCCGGCCAAAACATGGCGTTTTCTAATGAAACGCCAAATAAATGTTGATTATGATGCATATTATAGGTCACGTACATGGATATGGGAGGTAGAGACAATCTACTTCTTTCGCTTACAGTTCGAACCGTCACTACGCAACGAAAGCGACTCGCGGTGCACGAGCAATTTGACGAAATGGACTATACATGCGAGGGTGTGGGCTGAGGTCGAACCTCAAGCTCCAAAGATGATCATTGGGATGTATTTCTGAAGACCAGTCCAGAAAGAAACTGTCCAGACTTAACAGATGTGTGTTTTTCGCTGCGCTTGGGAAACAAAATGACTGTTCCTACTCATGGATCTTTAATAAAGAAAAATTATTTTTGTACAAGGTCTAAAGATAGTTGGTGCGGTGACCCGACTAGAGTGCACCTTTTTGATTAATATCGAAATGTGATCTTAAAGTGAATAAGGCTTTTAAATCTGTGCCGAGGTCCGCTGCGGCATTAACCAGATAGTTTGACCGTCGAATGAGACCAGGTTCATCTCAACCCATAGGAATTGGGCCCAGCACTGGTGATTAGCACGTAAATTAGTTCGCGCAGCATTTACAGCGCCTTGGTCGCCCGCACACACTTTGCTCTGATGGCAAGCAAATGTCAGGATGACCGAAGTGGGTCGAAACGAGTGACAAAAGTTAAACAGCTCCTCTACGCGTGCCACGCACACGACCCGGCCCACACTGTATATACCAGTTGCAATAAGGGTAACACGGATCTCTTCCCAATAAGAACGCTATAATGCCCACTTTGGGAGGGACTCAGTGCAGTCTGATTCTAAGTTCTGTAGTCACTTCAAAATGAGGACTGATCAATCCCATTGGTTGGTAGCCCTCCAAGCCACACCTTTCAGCATGCTGTGTTAGATTCAAATGCGTCTCATTTACCATAGTGAGGAGGAGGTTTATTCGCAGGGTAATGGATTCAACAGCATCGACCTCACTTCCTTCTCTCATGCATCAGCCGACTGTCTGAGTCTGTCAGTCAGTTGAGGAAGACTAGTATACTTCAGTTTCCCCATACCTGTCCGATCATATCTGCACGTCAAAGTCTAGGTACTACAAAAACTACGTAACCTCTTCTGTTGACTTAACACCCAGGTCCGACTCAGGCCCTTTTCGTGCGTCCAGTCAGGACGTTCGGTCAGACATTCAGTTGCCTCTCATCGTCAGGTGGAGTTAGGGGTGTTAAAAAGGGAGCAGGGATTAGCAACCGAAAAATGCTGTCATTTCTGAAAAATAAAAATACCTGTGCAGACTGGCTGCTGCAAACGCATGTGATCTCAAGGTCGGAAAAAGCAGAACGCGACCCAAATAGTTGTATCCCGCTCGGGGTGGTGGTGGTGGTGGTGGTGGTGGTGGTGGTGGTGGTGGTGGTGGTGGTGGTGGTGGTGGTGGTGGTGGTGGTGGTGGTGGTGGCATGCCGAAACTGTAGTCATATGCTCCAGTGCGCTTGCCGCTTCTGACGGCGAAAAACGAGCAGCGTAGATCTGAGACCTCAGCTTTTCCCCACAGTCAGCGCACAACCTCACCTGCAAGGCAAACGACAGTGATCTGAAGGCAAGTCAAGGTCAGCAACTGGCCCACTACCACTACTGCGTTCTGGCCGCATCTGCGCCAGCGCGGCAGGAAACTAGACTTGGGCGCGCGGATACAGGTTCACTGGTGGGAAAAAGGAAGCGGCGCGCCATTCTGCGCATGTAAACGCCTGCACCTCGGGCAGGTCTGTCTGAGCGTACGGTGGACATGCAGTGTGGTTGTAGACAGCTGAACCATGTGACCAAGACACACCGTAGTCATACCCCGCACGTGCACTGTCAAATGGTTTTTTGAGGTACGGCATGGGGCAACGGGAACGCCATTTTCCCGCAAAGATAAAACGCAGTACGTAACCCAACACTGAAATGTTCCCAAATTTGCCAAGCATCCCTAAGTACCCGAAAACTGGCCCAAACCTGTTAACCAAAACTCCAAATTTATGCTGATAATAATGGAGGAAAGTAATAGTAAAAGGATGAATTAAAAAAAATCAAAATAAATATTAAAAGTAATATTGAATTGGTTGTAAATGACCATTTTCAAAAAGGCGGGATCACGAAAAGTCCAAAAACCACGTCAGACAACTTAACTTAGGTTTTTGAAGCATATAAAATCGCTCTAGAACAATGTTTGAAAATATTCCTTTATTACAGTTTAACTTAAGTATGGCGGTTAGCCAAAAGCCATCACTTTAGCATGGTATCTAAAACGCTTTCACGAAAATTCGCTACGATTTTACCGCTTGTCAATCGTTGGAGATGCCGTTGATTGAGGCAAAGAGGAGGTCGCTTGATTTTGCCTATTGGAGTACGAAACTTGAATAGAATTACGAGATGCGATCATAAAAATATTATTTTGGGTCTAAAAATAGAACTTTTCTTCCGAAGGTTATATTCTATTTTGCAAAAAACCACCAATTTTTGAAGAAGAACCAGGCGGTGGATGCATACGTTTAAATAATTCTTCACCTCCGCTACAGAGTATGTGAGTAAATCTACAAAGAACCGATGAAAAACAACCACTTAATTTTTGCCTAATAAGTGTTTTCCTTAGGTTGTGTAGCCCCAAGTCGGCCTTGACGCATACATCACCTATGCATCATATCACATCATGCATCACAGCGATGAATCGATAGACGAAACAAGGCCTACCAAAACACAGATGGTATTTATTTATACATAGTAAACCTAGTGGGATTACAAAACCTATCCTTAACTCACTCCTCCGGCATTCTGCAAGGATGGTAGCGATTTGGTACTTAGCCCTGCGTGCAGACCATCTGCATAATTGCAAATGAGGTTTAAATTACACATCATCCTTCGTGCTAATAATAATCACAATGCTTGTGATTGTTATCGGAGGAGTAGTCAAACAGTCTATGCCAACTGTCTCATTTGATACATGCCAACGCGTCAAGAGGTCATGTGGGTTGAAAGTTCATTCATTATTGACAAAACCAAAGCCATAATAATTCGTTTCTTCCCTAACAGATGGGTTCTAGAACACCTTGTTGGGTGCTGCAAACACTGTTCTGAATAGTATTCATCTTAGATTTGAAGGTTGTTAGGGTAGGGTTATACGAGTGCTCGGGGAATGTTGACGGGACTGCCCTGCCAAATAGCGATTCAGCGACGTAGAATGCTTCTATTTTAATGCTAGCAAGTATTTTGGTGACAATACTTCTTCGAACACAGGCCAATCAAATCTTGGGTGGACGCGAGAAAACTCAGTTCTACTCTGGTTCGTTGGTTACAGTGGTGAGATATCTAAAACGACTAGTACATTACCTTCTAAGACCGATTTTGTTTAATGGGAGAGATCTCATTGCCAGAAGTGCTCCACTATGAAGTGAGTTAGAACAGCCGGTTCCCGAATTCACGCCGGAAGGTTTTACCCTGCTTTATCTCCTCCCCTTATCACATTTAATTCGTGAATATAAAAAGATGCCAGCGCTGACTTCGAGTATCGCTTCACGTAACTCTGTTGACTTTTTGGTAAAGTGTGATTGTGTGGCCCCATGTGATGGACACCATACGATTAGGGTTGGGGTTAGGGATGAAGGTTAGTGTTAGGGGTCAGAGGTTTGAGCTAGGCATTCGGGCAACTATTTCTCAACCACTCAAAGTACAACCGCGCATTCCCAATAACTTTTCTTTTGGATAAAACTACTTGTCCTCGTCGTCTGTGCGTTCCCCGACCACACCTGTAAAAACCCCATCACCATCGGTCGCGTATTGCGGGTGGCTGGGGGTTGTTTACTTCGGGTGGGGCTACATAACCGCATCTGACCGACTTTTTACACCATTGACACTCTGGAAATCAATTGCGTCTCTCCCGTCCGTGACATTTGAATTATTTTTTCTCTCTTACAAACAGTTTTGTGAAAGAACTGGAAGGTATGCAGGAGCTTAGTAAAATAAATAACTGTACACGCATGACTAACAAGGAAACTGAAGAGAGAGGAGCTGGAAAACAACCATATTTTCCCTCTCAGGTTCGTGAAGGTGGTGCTCGCTGAGAAAATGTGTTCGAGTGTTCTTGGAGGTGGATGAACTAAATGCGTTGGGGGGGGGGGGCGTAGGTTAGAGGAGGCTGTGGGTTCGAAAATGAAGGCTTTCTCTCAGATGCGAGGGACAGCAGAGACTGTCTACTTGATGCTGGAAGAAGTTTTGAATGTTGAGGCAGCCATCTTCCACGTGCTCCGTTGACAGAGCTTTGCACATTGTACGCTGTAGTTCACGGCGGATAATGCGAATACACAAGTGGCGCAGAGGAGCGATTGGGTGGAGGGAGGCAGCGAGGGCGCGCAATCTGATTGGTGGAAGAAATTAGACCTAGAAGTTTCTGCATTGCCTGAATTTGATAATGTGGGTTTCTAGCACAATCATCTACAGATACCATTTTTCTGATTTGCGGCTTGCAGGCCTGATGCTTACGTTACTGGCTTAAAGTTGGTAGGACTGGGATTTAATGAAAGATGAAGCATCCCCCAGAACACTTACTTGCCTACGCCCTACAGTAATTTTACATTGTTATTTAGAGACATCCTCGTGGTTTTTTAGAAGCCAGTTTGATTAACTGCACCGCAACGCCTATCTAGGTCATTTAAATTATATATGCTATTTGTATTCTCCTTGAAAGACCTGAGGCGCTATGCATACCCCTATAATCTACTAAATTAAAAAAAAAACATTGGGAAAGAATATTCGACAATGTGAACCTGCGTTAGTGACTCACTTTATTGTCATGTAGCTTGAAAAATCTGCCAACCATCATGCTGCTGACGACGGCTAATAAGCCAGGAAATGGACCTCCCGTTTGCCTGTTTCTTCATGGGCTCTATCTCACCAACATATACTACTAGTCGCTATGCAATTGCCCGTGAGGGCGCAAAATTGAGACCCATGGCGCAAAGAAATGGACGTGTTCCGTAACCTGATCGGAGAGCGTCCATCTACCGTATATGTTTATATGTTGAATTCTACTACTTGTGAAAACGGCTTACCTGTTTTATGGACATTACGTGTCTATTCCAAAGCATTTAAAAGTCTTCGACCCAAATGTTCATTGAAGATTTGATCTAACTGTTGAAAGTTCTCTCCTGGGCAATCAGACAGGGCCCTGCACTTAAAAATATCCAACATTATTTGCCTGGTGATGCTCTGGGACGGGTATATCAGGAAACTCATAGAGATGGTGACGCGGTTGTCATAATTGCCACAAAATTGGCGCGTCGTTCGTCCTCCAATCTACCGGTTGTCGCCGCGTCTGCGAATCATGGGTTGCTTGGGTGCATCGGTGGCCAGATGTTTGACGATGGTCAAGCGACTTCTGGTTAGCTGTAAAACTGACCAGCAAGCAGCATAATTCTATAGTGATTCAGTTACTTCAGGATGCCGTTTTTCGAATGAACTTTCTTATGGCTGTATGTAAAAAATCACAAATTGTAAATAATGATTACATATGTAGCATGCATTTTCCTCATTGATTTCTGATTCCCTTATAAATTCGGATATATTTTACAGAAAACATTCACAAAATATTTATTTTTTACTCAGCTGGTAGTACAGTACGTCTTCTTTTAACTTTTTATTCGAAGGAAGGGTATAATTCGGTTTTGAAGGACTTTCCCAATTCCCGAATAATTTTGAACCCGACCTGCCTTTTCACTTGCATTCAAGGTCTCCAAAATACAAGCCGCATATTTTGCGCGTAAGGAAAACCGTACATTTATCCGCAGTATTAAGAGGAGACCATATCGGATTCATCAAATTTAACAGTGGATCCGAGACAATTGTTAACTTTACAAGCCACATTGGTAAACGCAGAGACATGACGTTATATGAACTGCCACTTTACGGTATTAAACAATCTCACAATTACAAACTTTTTTCAAAACCGAATTATACTTTTTTTAAGAATATAAAAGTTGAAGAAGACATACTGTTCTACCAAATGAGCAAAGAACAAATATTTTATGAATGCTTTTTGTAAAATATATCTTAATTGATAAGAGCATCAAAAATCAATGAGAGAAGTGCATGCTACATAATTAGCCATTTTTTACAAAGTGGGATTTTCGCATACAGCCGTATAGAAGTTCATTCGAAAGCCGGCATCCTATGGTAGCTGAGACAATATAAAGTTGCGCTGCAGGCTGATTAGTTTTACAACCCTACTTACTTAGTCTTTTCGAATCGAAAACGCATTCCGGAATTTCGGTTGATATTTCATGAGATAGCCTACGTACTGTAATTCATAAGCCCGGGCTTGATGACCCTAATTTCAGCTTTCACGACCTTAAAATGGCAATCATTACGAACTTTCATCAAGAAAGGCGCAAGAAGCCATTGTGCGGACCGACCGCCCAGTCAACCTTCATGCAAAATGGACTGACGAGCCTACTTAACAGGGGGCAGTAAAGGCATAGAGCCGTCGTGTTTGCCGGTCATCACCGCGGACTGCGAGCACCAAGGACTATGAAGGTCTTCCACATCGGCAGTCGGAATCGATGCTTTATGCATCAGGCGCAAGACTCCAACAATTCCCATGTCATATAATGATAACTGTAGACAGAAACGCCTGTGCCTGAAGAGTAGTAGAGAAAATCATTGTACGAGACGTCAGAACGAAAGCATAGGTTCCAGATATACGCCTTCCTTTTCATTCGATAGACATATATATATGGTGGTAGGCGGCGCTCACCGATCGTTCATACGGAACTCACTCGTTCCGTTGTGCCTTAAGGGCTCTCTCTCGAGCCCAACTAGCAGCCGCACAGCGGCGCATGATACATAGGCAGAAGAGCATTACCTACAAAGACAAGGGAGACTGGAATGGCCATTTCTGGCTTATTAGCCGTCGTCAGCCAGCCATACCCAAGCCCGAAGTGTGGAACACCCGAGCCTCGAACTCGCGACCTGTTGGTTTAGAAGTCCACGCCTCTACCCACCGGGCCACGAGCCCGTTGCCCTGTCGGTTTTCGATCGGGAATATACAATGAACAATCGGTGAGCGCCCCCTATCATTGTATATTCCCGATCAAAAACCGACAGGGCAACGGGCTCGTGGCCCGGTGGGTAGAGGCGTGGACTTCTAAACCAACAGGTCGCGAGTTCGAGGCTCGGGTGTTCCACACTTCGGGCTTGGGTATGGCTGGCTGACGACGGCTAATAAGCCAGAAATGGCCATTCCAGTCTCCCTTGGCTTTGTCGGTAATGCTATTCTGCACATATATATATACATCGCGTTCAGCATCTTCTTAGAAAGACGAAGAAGAGGGGGCGAGTTTAAGAACCAAACTGTACTCGTAATGTTGTTTCGGAAACTTTACTTTTTTATCATCAGACCAGTTGGAGCAGCAACCTCAGCGCTCTGATGATGGAAAGGAGGAAGGTTTCGAAGCGTCGGTACAAATAAATTTCGGTCCATAAACTTACCCCTGCTCTGTCTTTCTCTTCTTTGGCTTCTTCGTGAGATAGTTAATGCAATATGATATCTAGACCTCGCATCTGTAGGCATATTAATTTATGCTATGGATGTGTAGCCATCCGCTCATCCCAAAGAGAGAGTCGTTAATCCACGCTCAGCTGAAATTCCTATAAAGGTGCCTTGGTGAGAACGTCCCTCCGAAATGTCTCAGGCATGCATCGTCTGTGAATGCTGACTAATGGTAACGGACTTCGACTGAATACAATAAAAACTTACTTGGGTGCTGATATGAGACTGCCCCATTTGCATTCACAAATACCGCGAAAGACTGAATAGCGTTTGGCAACTTTCCAGTCGATCTTTGGAGCGCACTAGCGGTAAACCCTCAAAGCGGCAATCTTCGGTAGTGCACGGCGTCGCCACAAGTTATTTGGTCACCAGATGCTCGAGGTATTAGAAAAAATGAGTCTTAGTTCACAGCTTCTCTTCCCCTTGTCACACTCAGCAACATCTAGCGATTCTATCCCGTAACGCGAAGCTCAGCACCAGAAATGCTCGACAAGAGGACATCGTTGCATTCTCCAGAAAGTGTGAAACTCCCGTGGGGCAAAAAGTCTCGACTTTACTCCTCCACCGCAAACGCCAGATGATGATTTCTAAAGCTGAAAATCAAGAACGTCTGAGGATACAAAAAATGGAGAATATAGTTACCCTACCCGCCAAAAAGGGGCGCTCGATTGTCGGCATGGATGAGGCTGAGCACTGCGCAAAACTGGGCAACCTCTTGATCCACAAGGAATCTTTTGCACCATCGACTGCCAGCGAGTTCAGGAAACTCGTTCACAGGAAGAACACGGCGATGGGCAAGAGGAAAGAGGCGGGGGCTCTCACAAGAGGGCCACGGATGCCGCCATGGCACGCTTTTAATACTGTAGCAGCTTCTCCATTCCCCCTTTTCTCCGGCTCCGTTTTGTCGGTCGATGGCCGCCACAATCGTCACCAGGCCGCTGACACACGACCATCCCCGACGGCTAGAACTGGGGCCCCTCCTGTCCAGGTGCAGCGACTCTCGGCTGACCTCACAAAGTTTCATCACCTCACGCGCGTCGAACGCTCTGGCTTGATACCCGTGAGGACTTGTGAGCATACGTCCTCCATTCCTCCCCCTAATTTGTCCAATCACACGACCAACACTCAGCCAGTCACCCCCTCCTGCTGACACAGACACTCACTCCCGCGTAAACAACACACCGCGACTGACACTCCGTGAACGGACGCATATCTCTGTCGCAAGTGAGCCGTTCCAGACGCGCTGACCTGAAGTCACAAGACCGACAGCTCGGAAATACCTGCGTCCGCACAGCCGCAGCTGCCCATGCGGCCACTTGAACGCACCTCCACCCTGCAACCACAACCTAAGCAACGGGGACACCACATCTCGTCAAATGCAACACACACTGACTGGACACCACTTGAGCTTGGCCCAAGAACCTACAAAAGCGACTGCCACCACTTTCTTAGGGACCCTCAGGCATGACTTGACGCAGTCAACACCAGTCCTGGCGTCGTCACTGGCCACTGCCGCCTGAGAGGACAACTCCGGGTTCTGTGCACAATAAACCCCTCATTCTGGTGTTTTCTGTCTTCTCCCTACAACTTGGGATCAGACCTGACGATGGTATCGCACAGACAGGGACACAAACACACCGCGACTGGCACTCTCCGGGAACGGACGCATATCTCTGTCGCAAGCAAATAGCCAACTTACGGCAACCTGCCCTGTGTATAGAATAAACTAGTCCTCACAGCTCTCTGACTTCTGACATTAGACGAAACGAACTTATTGTGCGTGGTTTAAGTTGATCTCACATCCTTGACTGTCACAATACCTAGCAGGATCGCTGTTGCCCAGTTCCGCCGCGCCAACACATTTTATGCACACAGAAGACTCTCCACATACCCGCTTTTTAAGTACTTCCACTTTGCCACTGCCTCGGCCTGTTGCTCGTCGATGAAGAGATGGTCAGGGGCCAGGAGCAGTTCGGTCAGACACTCACTCCTCAGTGTGCCCAGAATGATCAGTCTGCAGAGGATCTCGAGGAAGTCATTGATGCAGGCCTCAGAGGCCTCTCCGTTCGAAGTCCCGAAAGAGCCAGCGCGAAAGATGTTTGGTAGGAGGGCATTAATGAAGTCTTCGCTGGTTTGTTTACCGGAGGACTCGAGTGCGTCGCCTAAAGGGCAGTAACCTGTCGGTGAGAAAGGCTGAATACTACAAAACGAAACATCGGACTTCATGACTAGTTCTGCCTCTTTTGAGAAATGAGCAGTTAGAGAATTGCTGATATTTCAGACAGTTGTCCAAATAGAATTCAGGCAAGGGTCGAGTACGCTGTCCCCGTCCCAAATGTAATCGAATCAAAGGTAAACCTAGTCCTTAACGTAATTATAAACCTAACGCTAAGCTTGAACTTAACGTCAAACCTAACCCTAACTCTACCACAAACCCTAGCTCTAATCCTAAGTCTAAACTTGACACTAACCCAAATCCTACCCCTAACCAGTACTGTAAATTAAGCGCTAACCTTAACCATAATCCCGACCTTAACCGTAACCCAACCCTAACCCCAACCTCAATACTAAGCGTAAACCTACACCGTAATCCAAACTCTAATTCCAACCGGAGCCTTTAAACTTACCACAAACTACTACCTCAGTTGTCCCACTAACGATTTCAGCATTCTCCTTTGGCTTACTTTACTTGCAATGTCCACATTACACTTACACTTCGAACCAGGACAGCGCTACCTACTCCTACCGAAGTTCGTCGTCTGATTTGTAATGAGCTAATTCATTTGTGACTGGGACCACCGTATTTGCATCTGGTTTTAAGCAAACGCAGGGTCGCACGACTCCATCACGAATGTCACTTTACTGCAATTAAGACACGCTGACCTACAGGCGCCAAATCGGCTTTAGCTTAGACATACAGTACGTGACCTATCTCATTAAACTTGATGACAAAAATCGAGATGGGTATTTTCAGACATGTCAAACGTTGCGCATTTAACATGCATGCATTTAAGAATGCATCAACCGGCACATCGATTTAGATGCCACATACAAAATCATTAAGGACAGTTTCAAAGTGATTCACCAAATCCAGAGAAGCTGACCTTAACCAATAATTATTTTTGCACACCCGTTGTCTGAAGACGAGCTGGGGAACCAGTCTCGAAAATTTACATAATAAATTTTACCGTTTCCCAAAGAATTCCATCCTTCTAAATGCTGAAATCTATATGTTTGTGGATACGTGGGAAATCCCTGGTGAGTTAGGGTTCCGTCTTGTGTTCTGTCTCTTTATATACTTTACAGTTTGCCTATTCTGTTCAAAATTCTTATTTCCTGCGTTTGGTTGACTAACGAGCATTTGATATATTTCATTTTGATCTGACTGTGAAAAAGTCGGCGACCTCGGTGAGATTCGAACCTACGACAGCAAGGGGAAGGCTTTAGTACAGCCAACGCCCTAGCCACCAGAGCGATGAGACCCCATTGAAGACCGTGAGTTTGAGCACGTTTTGGTCAGTTTACTCGCCCACGGTAGAGCAACGAGGAATCAAAAACAATTAAAACCGGCCTGTAGCAGGTGTGTTGGGGCAAGGGCGCTGACTGATGCTTGGAAGGCATTATGACCTGGTCTTACCTCAAATATCTATACCTGTACTGGCACTTACAGTGCGTGACCGATATCATGAAATGTCGGCCGAAATTCTGAAAAGTGTTTTTGATTAGGAAAGATTGCTGAGGTGGATTTAGTATACTGATTATCTTACGGCATATTCCTATAATATTTCGAACTCGGCAGGATCTCGACTTTGCATGCACCTTTTTTCGGCCTCCTGTATGAACTGTACTCGGTAAAGAATGACTACTTAAGTAGCATGTATTTTTCACATTGATTTCCGATGGTCTTATAAATTCAGTTATATTTCTTAAAAAACATGGACGGAAAATGTTTTTTTACTCATTCGATAGAGAATCACGTCGTCTGTATACTGTAAACTTAAAGAAGGGATATAATTAGGTTTTAAAAAACGTTTCCTGATTCCCGAATAATTTTGGGCCTGATTAGCCGTTGCATTAGCGCTTAGTGATTTCAGTCTACAAGTTGCATGCCTTCCGTGTATGAAAAAACCATACATATGCCTTTAAAAAATATTACATAGAGTCCATACGATTTTGCAATGGAAGCGGACAGTGTTGTGCATTTCAGGAGGAGCAGTAGTAAACAAACAGGTTTGATGCTGTGTGAATAGAGATTGCACGGTCTTAAAAAATCTCATAATTAGAAACTTTTCTAAAACCTAATCATATCCCTTCTTTAAGTTTACAGTATACAGACGACGTGATTCTCTATCGAATGAGTAAAAAAACATTTTCCGTCCATGTTTTTTATGAAATATAACTGAATTTATAAGACCATCGGAAATCAATGTGAAAAATGCATGCTACTTAAGTAGTCATTCTTTACCGAGTACAGTTCATGCAAAGTCAAGATCCTGCCGAGTTCGAAATATTATAGGAATATGCCGCAAGATAATCAGTACTACAAATCCACCTCAGTAATCTTTCTTAATCAAAAACACTTTTCAGAATTTCGGCCAACATTTCATGAGATCGGTCACGCACCGTATATGAGTGTGTGTGTGTGCACGGAATTTGCATACGCATCCATGTCGATACAGTAAAGAGACGCTCAAGTTTCTCAGCTTGCGTATGATGTCTTTTTGTTGTGAGTGACGCACTCACCAGGCCCCCATTCAGCAGTCTGCAGACGGATTAGGTTGGCGCCTGTCCAGAGACGAAACACGCTTAGCACGCGTTGTACCTGCGAACACTTGATGCGGGCCAGCAGTTCTCCGACACTCAGAACAAGTAAGTCGGCCCGGACGGTGTTCTCGTCAGCCTCTGCGGGTGGGGAGAGACAGCGCCTCCGCGGCAAACGGCTCAGGAGGGCACTCAGACAGCCACAGGCACCATGTCCACGAGCCAAAAGAAGCAGGAGGGCGGAGCGTCCGCTGTGATTGCAGTGCAGCAGGTGTTCCGGTGGAACTGCTTCAATGAGGAAACGAATGGCGCCGCAGAGACCCTCGGCAGCAGCGAGCAGGAGGGGTGAGTTCCCCGAGTCGGGATCCTGTCGAATGTGGAAGGAGGAAAAGATTGAAATGAACGACCAGAAAAGGACCCTTAGTCCAGATAGAATTGTCTACCAAAGCGGAAGAGTTCAGACATTCTACTGTAAAAAATACAAACCATATTTTTGTAACACTTAATATAGGCAATCTACACACACACATATATATATATATATAATAAAAGCGAAGATGCACGTCCCCGGCATAAATGAGAAGAAAAGGCGACCTCGGGAACCATAGTTTTACTGTCCTGGCGTTTCAAAAGCAAACAAGCTTCCATTGTCGGATACAAACTCAGCCATCCCTAAACCTGGTTCTGACGAAAGCGCAGTCTTCACCACAACCGATCCATCTACAAGGCCGGCGGACGAGAAAACGGACAGTCATTGCGGAGTAAACAAGATTGCCAGCCTTAGACGACAGCAAAGGTCAATGAAGTTACAAACAACGGCCACCAACGTCTCAACGCCGGCCCCCGATGTAGATTGAGTACATTCCTCCCCCGTCCGCCACAGTCCCTGTGTGCATGCGGCTGGTGACCACTAAAGCTGATCCATCACCCTTCTTATCCAGCGAAAAGATGCTCTAGGAATCCCTTCCCGTCCCTTCCTCCCTGCCGCCCTGACCTTATATTTAAAAAAAACCGTCTTGACATGACTGTCACCCACCTATAAATATTGTGAGGCGCGATACCGCACTCACCTCCGACGATGGATAATTGTTTGCTTTTGAAAAGTCAGGACAGTAAAACTATGGTCCCCGAGATCGTCTTTTCTTCCCATATATATATGAAGACAGAAGGCTCGTGGGAAAAAATCGAGTTATACTCGTGAATTTTCGAGCTGGTGACCCTAACCTCTCGTCAGACGATATATATGTGTATTACAAAGGTGTTATACCGTACCTCCGACAAAGATACTTGCTTAAAGCTCAGACAAGTGTTTCGTCAGCATTCCGCCGCTGTGTGACGCAACACAGAGGAGTTCGGCTCTTCAGTGTGTCCCCCAGCTTTTCCTATGCGGTTTGTGGCATGTGAACTTCAGAGCATAGTCAAGAGAATAATTCCGGAAGATAATCAGTGCAGGAATTGGAGTTAAGCGTTCGGGACATTACTTTACTTAGGAGCAGATCCGAGTCGAAAACAACCAACAATTGTGGGATGACCACGTTATGACGCTTCTTAAACGTCGCCCGGCAGCAACAGAGATCGACAAAATAAATGTCTGGGCTTTTTGTTAGCAAATGTGTCGGAAGTGCGGTATAACACCTTTGCTATATGAAATTCACAATACTTGTAGGACTAATCGTTTGTAGAATGGGCATTACGTGGTTACTCCGTAGTAGTTGGTTGTCTTCGGCTCCAAAATCACGTCCCGGACACTCAGCTCCCTGTTCTGCACTTAATAATTTCTGAAATTATTCTCTTGATTATTCCCTGGAGTTCGCATACGAGAGACCGCATAGAGAACTCTAGGGGACCCGTTGAGGGCCCGAAACCCTCGTTGCTGCGTCATGCAGTAGAAATACCGGCGAAACATGCGTCTGGTTGAGCCTGCATCAGACTATCTGGATAAAGTACAAGTACTAGAAAGATATTTGTTTAATCGCCGCGCATTTTCTGATTGAATTCCGATGCCTTTTGAGGCCAGTTATGCTTCCTAGTTGTTTAGGGGCAGACACATTCCTGATACTGTCGTGTCCTGAAGTCGTGGCCTGGAAGGTTGCGAAATATGTGTGTATGCCTTGAGTGGCCTCATGGAATGTAAGCGTCTGCTATGTCAGGATCAACAAACTATGGCCCTCGCAGTCTAGTGTGCGTTGGCTGCTCTATGTCACCTGGTTTCCTGTCGGAAGATGCGTTTGCACTCCCAGTGAGTACACAGGTCGTGTCCATAGTTTCCCTGTCACACTCCTTCTCCATCTGACCCGTTTTTGTGTTCTTAGTTAAAATCCTGATCGAGTGTTTGTTGCGGACCAGGGGGTGTGGTGGTACGCCTAAATGCGAGTCCGGTCGTGCCAGTCTTTTGCACCCACTCCCGCCCCTGGTCTTCTTGACTATGTCTTGACACGGGGCCCAGGTGTGGGGGCAGGCGGAGTGCGGTAGATGCCGCGCACGTCTACTACCACTACAAAATAAACCACACCTAAGTCACTGTGCCTCCTTCAACCTGCTGTGGAGCACATGTTGAACACCCTTGAGTACGACGGTCGAACTGCTGTGATGTGTTAAATGACTGACTGGTGGACTGAGAGTCAGGTCTGCGGCGTGATCAAGGATGTGAGATCAACTTAAACCACGCACAGTAGGTTCGTTTCGTCTAATGTCAGAAGTCAGGGAGCTGTGAGGACTAGTTTATTCTATACATAGGGCAGATTGCCGTAAGTTGGCTGTTTGCTTGCGACAGAGATAAGCGTCCGTTCCCCGAGAATGCCTGTCTCGGTGTGTTTGTGCCCCTGTCTGTGCGATACCATCGTCGGGTCTGATCCCAAGTTGTAGGGAGAAGACAGAAGGAACCAGAATGAGGGGTTTATTGTGCACGGAACCCGGAGTTGTCCTCTCAGGCGGCAGTAGCCACTGACGACGCCAGGGCTGGTGCTGACTGCGTCCAGTCATGCCTGAGGGTCCCTAAGAAAGTGGTGGCAGTCACTTTTGTAGGCTCTTGGGTCAAGCTCAAGTGGTGTCCAGTCAGTGTGTGTTACATTTGCCGAGGGGTGGTGTCCCAGTGGCTTAGGTTGTGGTTGCAGGGAGCAGGTGCGTTCAAGTGGCCGCAGGGGCAGCTGCGGCTGTGCGGACGCAGGTATGTCCGAGCTGTCGGTCTTGTGACTTCAGGTCAGCGCGTCTGGAACGGCCCACTGCAAAGGCATGGATGACCTTGACGCAGCGAGGCCTTGGACAATGACGCCAGACCGGTATTGTTGCCTGCCACTATAAGTTCAATGGTTCCTTAATAGTGTGGCCTTCGTGTAACTCTAACACACGTAAGATTGGAGCCGCTCACTTAAATGATTTCAAAATCTGGTGCGTTGTGCCGGTGGCTAGGTCGTGGGTGGCAAGCGTAGACGGGCTGCTTAGTTCCGTCGACCACTTACGCCCAACTCTCGCATCAGATGACTGATCACGTCGGATAATCAACAGGTGTCTGGTGTAGGGAAGAGTCGATGAGGTCGACTCAATACGTATTCCTCACTGACACGCATTTGATCTCTCATAGTGCTATACAAACTGTGGCTTGGAAGGCTGCCTGTTGGGAAAACAAATCGGCCTCCTTGGAATCGAGAATCAGGCGGCAATGCCTTCTTCCTAATTTGACACTCCCACTTGCATTTGATTCGAAGCGCGTCCCCCCTACCCCCGGTTCTCTATGCAAACTCTGCTGACCAGACGAATTTGATACACGTAGACGCACTCTGTAGCCCTCGTCCGGCTCCCCTGACCGCATCTAAGTGAGTGATGTAGATTCCGCGCAAGTCTACTGCCATAATGAACTAGTCCTCGCGCAGGTCACCGTTCCTGCGACAGCGAAATTGCGAGGCGCGCGTTTATAGACGTGTTCGCGGGCGAGCCCGGTTCGGCATCTGGCGTCACCTACAGATGCCAAAGACTGCGACAGTGGCCAGAGCAACCCACGATACGCAATCGCCTGCGTGGACGTCCGCCCAGACAAATGACTCGATCGGCGTTGTCCGCCGCGTGTAGCCTAAAGTGGGAGCAGCATCTGCCACACTCCCTCCTCATCGATGACAAGGCTGGGGATGGGCGCGGATGACAAAGTCGAACAGTCCGTCTACGCGTGCCACGCACGGGCTGGTTCTCACATAGGACGCACTAGGTGGCAATAAGGGCGATTCGGGTTTCACATAGCAGAAAATGTCGTGAGGTCAACATTTAGAAGGAACCATTGCATACGAGGCGGTTAACTGGTTGCAGTAGCCCTTGTGAGCGTAAAGGCGTTGAAGCACCAGCCGGTTCCAACATGTTTGTGTGTATAGATGAGATGGAGCCGACAAAGACAAGGGAGACCGGAATGGCCATTTCTGGCTTATTAGCCGTCATCAGCCAATCATACCCAACCCCAAGTGTGGATCACTTGAGATTCGAACCCGGGATCTTTGGTCATGGAGTTTGACGCTCTACCATTGAGCCACGGGTCCGTTGTCCTGTCGGCTGTGATCGGGAATATTAATTACGACAGTGGGCGCTCGCCGATCAGGTTACGGAACATGCTCGTTCCGTTGTGCCTTGTCTTTGTCGGCTCCATCTCATCTATGTCTACTACTAGTCGCTGTGTGGCTGCCTGCGAGGGTTCTAGTATGAGCCCCAAGGCACAACGGAACGAGCATGTTCCGTAACCTGATCGGCGAGCGCCCACCGTCATAATGTTTGTGTGTGCTTGCTGATGCTGGCGCGTGTGCACTCCTGTGTAAACACAGATAGATGAAGAAACGTCGGATCCGTCCCGCAACCGTCATCCAACAGCGCCGAATTCAGTTTACATAGACGGTAGACTTGGGAAAATTCTTAAGGCATGAGTTTAAGACGGTGTAACACACACCTGTTTTCCTGAAAATGAATAGTATTTTTCTCTTACCTTGATGTCTGAGGAATGAATTTACACTTCAGTGCATCAAAAAGCACACAAGTCTAGTAGAACATATGGTGACTGGTAACTGTCAATATTATAGAAGGCCACGGAGGTTAGCATGTTTGTCGGACTTGGATTTCGTCATATAAGGGGACAGGAAAACCATGACCTCTTCAATGTCAACCAATGGAAGCACGGAACAACTTCGATGCCTTGTGTTACTTAAAGCCTCATGTACGGCAGAAAATACTCTACTTGTTGTCTTTTACTCTGCATCTACCGGACAGTACAGGTGCAGTTTTGCGCTTTGAACAATTATTTATAAACATATCGATTTGTAACTCGTTCTTGCGCAGACCCAGCCACTCTAAATTAATATCCGCGTCAGCAAGCGTAAAAGAGAAGTTTTTTTTGCATTGGAGGACACTTTCTCTGTTTCTAACGCACCTTTACTTCATCCGGAACATTCGCTTATAAAATACAGACGCATCTTCGATTGGCAAGAACTAGAAGCGAATCGCTAGCACAAGAACTTTATCCGCCTGACGTTTCGGATTCTCACTTGAACCCATCATCAGAGACAGTGACAGAAAGGGGTCAGAAACGGTTTCTGTCCCCGTCACCGATGATGGGTTCAAGTGGGAATCCGAAACGTCAGAAGAATAAAGCCCTTATTCTAGCGATCGCCTCTGCTTCTTGTCAACAAGTTTCTGGAACTCTCATCTTCACGTGTATCGGTATTTTCAACTATTCCAACCATTTGCGGTTATCGTCAATTGGCCTTAATTTTGCATCATTTCATTAAGGCAAGTTGTTCGGATGGGTATTTTAGTAGAAGCTCCGGAATATATGGGAATAAAAACGTATTCAGTCAGTTCTGTCAGCTTTTGATAAAACCCAAAATCGAAATTAATTTTCTGTAAAGGGGTTTTATTGGTGCAACCGTTTTACCTACATCCGAGGGGTGACTTTGTCCTCGCAGTCCTACGGCGTAGCTCAGTTGCATCAAAGCAGTTTAAAAACCGTATGACTACTTTGTTTAATTCCCTCTTTTAACGAAAATAAGCTGGATTTGTTGGAACTCACAACACAGGCCAGATTAATTCCACAAGTGGACAGAATTCTCAGCCCGAGACCATAGTTGTGTGAAACGAGGTTGCATATCACCTTCGCGCCCTGGTGACAGGAGTTCAACGATCCAAAGTCATAGCCTCTTGCGTGTAGGTTTTCGATACATTTCAACGAATAATTAGAGGACTGTATGTCTCTGACTGTCCTGGCGAGCTTAAGATCCATCCCTGTCATTCCGAGGGACCGTAAACAAAAACCGAAAAAATGGCCCCTCACAACCGAACTGACTCTGTGCTTCGGGTGCGACTTAACATCCCAGCGTTGATCGAATGCCCTCCCAGTGATTGAAACATAGGCAGCTTCTGATTGGTCCCCAACTCTGAACATTTGATTCTACGACCAATGCAATGTCAGCTTTCGTTATCTAGAAAGGTTTCTGCACAGGTTTGGTGCGCAGCGACCCAATGGACGCGGTCTAACTGTCCAGGTGATTAGCCAATGACCGCAATCGCTAGGCCATGACCTTGTATGCAGGGGCAAATTTACAACTGAACAATGTTTTTGAAAGAATGCGGATTTTTGGTTTAAATTAGCAGACTCTTCCATGCCCACACTTCTGTCAGACTGATAAACAACTACAGCATACGCCGTAGAACACTACGGTTCAGAAAACCACGATAACTGGCATTTAAGAAAGCCGAGTAAACAGTATAAGGAACAGGAGATCAAGTGGACCAGGGTAGAATAAGCCACAGCTGTTTGCGCTAACAAACGACATGAAGCTGTCAGAGATCGAACTAGACCGACGGCTTTTCGGCGTACAGTTTGATGAATTTATTAGAACTTACTAGTCAAGTAGTGGCTAAAAGCCAAGATGCATGTTGCGTGATTGTAGACGCAACAGCTTTGCCTAATTATTGGATCTTCAGACCGCCGCTGGAATTTAGGCCGTAGCCATCTGTACTGCGGGAGTCCATAATGCTGTGCCCAACAGAATTTGCGCCTGATGTCTTCGACAACTTCGACATCGAGTCTCCAACAATGTTTTTTTAAAGATTTTGGACCTACCTTTTGATGCCATCAACATGGTCGACCAGGAAAACATCATCTACTATACAGAACTACTGAATTCAATCATTCCCGATCTTCAGTTCACAATGGAAGAGAAAGTAGGGGACAAACTTCCATTCTTGGATGTTCTCGTCTGCCGCCAACCAAACGGGAAACTAGCGACGACCGGCCTACAGAAAATCGACGAACACGCTGCAAATGCTCAGCTACAACACCAACCACTCGCTACAACACAAACGAAGCTGTGTCCGCACGCTATACCGACGGGTGGAAACTCATTGCGGCGCGCCAGCCGCCAAACTGGACGAGATAAAGCTCCTGCAAGAACTCTTCAGGGCCAACGGCTATCCGCGGGCATTCAGTGAACGGATCCGAAAGCAGTTAATAAAACGGAATGAAAAGCATAGTCAGTCAAACTCCTGGCTGAGCATTCCGTACATTAAAGGGGTCCCCGAAGCCGTGGCTCGATCACTCGCGCCACTCGGAATAGGTGTTGCCCACAGGCCTGACTCAACAATCCGCCGGCAAGTGACGCGGTTAAAAGATGCGATCCATAAGCAGGAGATGTCGACCGTTGTCTACCGACTCCAATGCAGCTGCGAAAGGTGCAACTACGTTGGGGAAACCGGCCGGCGGCTGCAAAAGCGAATGCACGAGCATAAGTTGGCTGTGCGAAGGTTGGACCCGAAGTCGGAGGTAGCAACCCATGCCGCGCAAATGGGACACATCTTCAACTTTGACACCGCTGAGATTGTGGGCTGGGGCGGTAATCAAACAGCATGGTAGGTGGAAGAAGCCTGGATGTCGACCGACCGCTCTGTCAACCGTCTCCTCCTACCTGAATTTGCGTACCTTCATAACGGGGGACAGTCACGGCGCAGGAAAATCAGGGCCGTCATTCATCTCCGCGGTGGCATGCGGGTGGGATGCAGCCACACAGGCGGCATTGGCGGATCACGCATTGAACAGAGTGCGCCATATAAGGGGAGCTGTGCGCAGGACTTTCCAGTTTCTGAAGATGGATAGACGAATCAACTTCTCGAAACGTCGGACCTCCAATTAACCCCCTCCCCCGTGAATGCCTCTTCTTCTTTTGATATGCCACCTGAGAATCACATTTTCACTATTATGAATGAAAATGGCGCCTCTTTAAACCAGTTGCATCCCTCCAGGATGAGTTTGTGAAAACCAAATTAGACATTGTTAGGGTATAAGAGGTAAAGGTGTGTCCGATAATTTTAGGCTAAACATTTCGTTGACGCGCCGCGGCCGACTTGCTTACTGATAAAATCGATCGCACGCAGGGGTCAGATCCCTTTGGGTAAGATTTTCTGCCTGAGGTAACGTCGTGACACGACGGGGTGTTTATGCTTTTGGTCACTGTATCAACTCACATAGCCTCAGCACAGAAAGATACGAATCCCATTCTAAGCAGAATGCATGAACGCCGAGCTCAGTGGCGCCTCAGCACGAATTAATTGCGTCCTCTGATGGTTGGGTTCCTGCAGAGGTGGTTGCCCGCAGAGTCAAAAAACAACAACACCTGTGACAGGTGTAGGCCTGCAAGGCCTAACTGACGGGTAGACATTGATGGGCACGAATTCAACGAATTGGCTTCACTTGGCGAACCACGTGCGCCGTGTGTAGACACGCTGTTTTGTGTCTAGTCACAGGTTGTGGTCAACTAAGAGGTGCTCAGACAAGCCTCAATCAACTGGTCCTTCCAGCTCTCCTGTCTCTGCTGAACAACCTCCGGCGTAAAGGTCCCGCCTAAATTGTACAGGCGTGTTCATAAATTATAACGAAACTGCATTTCTCTAGTTATTTTAGTACAAATATTCTGTTGTTTTTGCGTGTTTCGAGGTTAACAGACCCGTCTGTTCTGTGTCAGCGTTGTCATATTCAAAAGTGCAAGTGGGAAATTGTGGAAAAAGGATGTTATCAAAATGTTCATTCGGAAACAGTGTTGGCTTGTTTATAGCGACAACCGTGATCGGTTGGAAGCAGTAATTAAGGCACTTTATATGGCGGCAAAAGACAGACGGAAAAGTATACATCCTCAACGTGAGCCAGAACAAACGAAACACTGTCCAAAATTTGGACTACTCTGTCAATATGAAAGGGTTGCTTGCGTGCGACTGTCACATTAACCAGTAAGAAACATAAACCTCAATCGATTTCTGCATGATAACATGCAGCCTTTTGATTAAACATGCTTTACTCCACCCGCTCAGGTAGCCACTGAAATAGAGAGAGCAACCTTTTATTGACTTTTGACACCCGTACGAAATCAATCACGTGTCACAGAAAAGAGAGCCAGACATTTTGATTTCCAGGACTGCTTGTGACCTGATATTTCCTTTAAATGCGATATCAAATCGAATGATGTCGTCTTGTTACAAAATGGTTTCATATGTGGAGACATTGCAGACATATCATCCCTCCCGTGGTATAATAGCTGCGAGCGTTTTGCTAGTGTGGTCGAATTTCATGCTTTCACCCACGTTTTTGAGTGTTACGGGACGTTTTCCCAACGATATAAAGATAAAGCTTGATCCTCATTAGTAAAGAATACTTGATATGGAGGTAGGATCGCCCATGAACAGGCGATGGGACTGACTGCGTTTAAAAATACACAGCAGTCTGCAAACCTTTTCTCACTACAAATATTGCATTTAAAGAAGGCTTTAATTGTTATGAAATAACCGCGTTAGACATGGCTTTTCCTACCTCCTCAACAGAATGTGGACGAATCATAATGGAAAATCGGCGTAAGAGTGTATACTACTCAAATGCTTCTTCATCCCCGAGTGCGGGCTCCAGAGTTGGTCGGAGCGACTCCCGACCACACGCCAGCACACTATCGTGCACGGGCTAGCTTGCGATCTCAAACAGGTCTGTAAACTCACCTACAGCATAAGCCTAAAATTTATGGAGCATTGCCCAAAACGTTCGGCGAGCCTGCAAATCCGGAAAATAACTGAAAGGACGGAGCGAAATGAAAAATGGTAAGGAGTACGCTTTCCAGTTAGATCTCTACTCGACTGCAAGTTGACCTCCAGCTGCACGTGCCATTTAAAAACACATTTTTGTGCTGTAGGGAAAACATCTCAGTCCATTTTCTGTGTATAGAATTTACTAACACTTGATGCGAAGAGTGTGTGACATAAAATCCATTTAATAAGATCACATTTCACGGAATTGCATTTTTTCAAAATTTAATGTTTGGATAATTTTTGAGGACAATCGAAGCGGAAATTTTAAAATTTATTTCCAATGATGAAGGATTACTTAAGTGACTATTTTGCGAAATAATCTCGTGATATTTTTAATACAGGCAGAAACGTAGGCTTTTAAATGCACATTTCGATAGGCTGCAAAAAACCGCAATTTGCAAAAAATGACTATTTAAGTAATCACGTTCTTTATTGATTTTTGGAGCTCTTATACAGTAGGTGGGCTTACGCATGAAATGTCAACCAAGAAGCCTCAATGCGTTTTCGTTTCGAAAAGACTAATTAAATATAGCTGTTAAACTAATTATCTTGCAGCACAATTCTATAATAATTCAGTGACCTCAGGATGTCGGCTTTCGAACAAACATCTTTTCGGCTTTATGCAAAGACTATACTTTGTAAATAATGACTACTTATGTAGCATGCATTTTTTTCTCATTGATTTTGGATGCCCTTCGAAATTCATTTATATTTCCTGGAAAACATGCATAAAAATCGTTCTTTTATTCGTTGGGTAGTACATTCATTCCAATTTTAACTTTAAACTCGAAGAAAAGGTAAAAGTTAGTTTTTAAAAACTTTTCCCATTCCCGAATAATTTTGAACCCTACCTGCCGCAAAATTTGCATTCAGGGTTTCAAATTTACAAGCCGAATATTTTCGCATGCGGAAAACCATACATTTCTCCATGGTATTAAAAGCAGATTATCTCGGGTTTTATAATATTTAGCAGTAGATTTAAGCCATATTGTTAACTTATCAATACACGTTGGTAAATGCAGATACATGACGTTTAATGAACGGCTATTCCACGCTAATAAAAAATTTCACGATTATTAACTTTTAAAACCAAAATAATACTCTTCCTTCGAGTATAAAATTGGAAGAAAATGTCCTTTTCTACCAACTGAGCAAAAAATGAATATTTACATGCATGTTTTGCTGAAATATGCTTGGATTTTTAAGGGCATCGAAAACCAATGAGGAAAATGCATGCTGCCTAAAGGATCATTATTTACAAAGTGTAGTTTTTGCATGCAGCCAGAAAAAGTTCATTCGAAATCCGGCATCCTGAAATAACTGAAATATTATAGAATCATGTTACATGATAACTAGTGTAACAGCATTATTTAATTATTCTTTTCGATACGGAAACGCATTTCGGAATTTCGGTTTACATTTCATGCTCTAGCCTACCTACTGTATATATTTCACGGGGAGCTCGCCATAAAAATATCATTTCTCGTACTCATTTAATAAGATGTCATGTCTTTCTCAGAGTTTACGCTCGAAAAGCGTATCTCTCAGTTTTGACAGATTTTTCCAACCACCGAATAATTTAGAGTTCTGTTCGCCGTTGAATTTTTGTTTATGGTTTAGTCTACAGGCAGCCTACTTTCCGTATAAAGAAAAACACTGTTCTTCGTATGTCATATGGGGCTCACTAGGCGCCACAACGGATGTGCACAATGTTGTATACTGCATTTGTAATATAAGCGCACTCTTCTCAGGTGATATTAAATTTCAAGTTGGAATTCGCGCGTTTTCAGGAGCCGGTAAGCTGCGTGTAAATTATCATAGGGGAACAAACTGAAGAAATAGGTTAATCTTAATTCAGATGGACAGTCCGGATTACATTGGACGTCGTGCAGTTTGCTTTTACTTTGGCAAACTATGTAGAATGCCTTTCTTAAGCAGAACCTGCTCTAAGGATATTTCGCCAACGTCAAGCAACGTATTTTGGGAATAATTGAGCCACATGCTATTAGTCAACGTGCTCTCACATCAGAGAGCATCAGTTCTAATAAAAAAGATTTTCCAGAACCATTTTTTAGCTTGAGGCTTTATTCTTCTACCTACAGAGACCAGATGAGACAGGATCTAAGGATCCACATTATTTTCAAAAGACAGAAGACGCTTTTTCTCCTTCTCCTCCAAGAATTTGAATGGTAAATATGCGTATCTTTGTACCGTTAGATGCCACAATAATGCCAACAGACAATTTTTATGATCTAACGCTCACAATTTCCAGACCTGTACAAATACCTTAAAAATGACCGCACAATGGTAATTATACCCTTTGAGTATAAAGTTGAAGGATTTGAGCAGTTTAATTTCATCTGGTATATAATTTAAAAGACAGAATGGACGCTAAATTAGCTGTTCTTCGCAAAAAGGTGCCTAAGGTTTGAATGGGTACTGCAAAGTTATCAATAGTCGGGAGGCCTTTCTACCGACAAATGTCGGGACGCTGGGATAGCCATTTCTAACTTATTAACCAAATCGTGGGCTGCTCACCAGAAATCCCAACCCCAAGTCAGTTGATCATCACCAGAAATATCCTCATCGTCTGCACCAACGGGATCGCGACATGCCAGATGAAATCTGGAATGCACTGGAGACTCCTAGAAGCAGGGCAGCGCGGAAATTTCTAATTCAGTTTTAAATCAGGGCAGATGCATGCACGCTTCTTTCATATAAATTAGTAACGTATTTATGATCATAGAAGTATCGAAATTATTGACCAGTGATAACAAACGCAGCTCCAAAATAAGAAGAAATGGTGACTTTTTTGTTTGCGGAGGGGATGCTTTCGGTATCAGCCAGCGGCAGCGTAATGTTTTAATTTTCCCATGTCTTTGCCTTGGATAAAGACGAGTGGAGTGGACATCCATGCATAGAACAGCCTATCGGAGACCATCTTAAAGAAGAAATTGTCCTTTGGTTGAGCATGGGCCTACGCATCGTAGGTTAAGTTTTAAGTCCAAGTGGGCGCAAAATGACCCAAATCGTCAGCTGGTGAAATAAGAGCCTACGAGAATCCACAACACGCGAAAAGTTAAAGGACTTAATATTTTGAGGGTTTGGTCAAAAATAGCCTATAAAAACCACTTTTCGCGACGACGACGACGACGACGACGACTGCTCGCATTGGAAAAACAAAATGCCTGCAGCCATGACTGAATTTGAATATACGTCATGATTTGGGTCACCTATTCTGATGTTTAAATCAAGCCTTTTCGGTCAATGGCTATCTTTTGTGCAGAGAATGTGTCCAACTTTTATTGATCTGTTTTAAACTCTAATCAGTATTCTTGATGTCCAGACGATTCTGGGATTGTCTAAGTGCCGTAAACATTTATATGTTACACTTGAAAATTCAAGTTGGCAAATACGTGTTTTCGGCAATTTTTTGCCACGCTAATACAGGTGCATGGAGGAATGAAATATACTCCTCTCAGTCGCATTCAAAAACTACACTCTGTAAAAATGACTGCGTAAGTAGTATGCATTTTTAATGAATTGTAGATGCCCTTGCAAATGCAAATAGATTTCGTAGAAGACATGCATAAAAATATTCATTATTTTAAGCACTTTAAAAAAATTACGTCCTCTTCAAATTTTGTTCCTGAAGGGATGGTTTAATTTGGTTTTGAAAAGTTTCCAATTATGAGACTTTTGAGACAGTGATATACCCGTTCATAAAATATTGTGTCTCTGCACTTGCCAATGTTGCTTGTAAAGTTTACAATATAGCTTACATTTATTATTAAACTTTATGAATTTCCTATGGTTTTCTCTTAATAACGTTTAGAAATGTATGATTTTCTATGGTTTTCTTGTAGATTGGAAACCCTGATGGAAGCAAAACGTCAGGTCGGGTTCCAGACTATTCGGGCGTGGGAAAAGTTCATTAAAACCGAAGGACATCCTTCCTTCAAATACAAAACGTGACTGAGTAAAAGAATATATATTTTAATGCATATTTTCTATGAAATATGTCTGAAAAGTCAAGTTGGCAAACACGTTTTTTCGGTAAATCTTTGTCAGGCCAATACAGTTACATGGAGGAAGAAAATATACAAAGTCAACAATGTTTATAGATGTCCAAAGGGTTACTAAGTCATTAACACTCCTCTGCATCACACCGCCCACATGAGGAGGTCGGCGGATTTTGGTCCTCAGGGCTAAGGGAAGGGGAAAGAGAGTCCTTTAGTGATGTTCTTGGATTGAGTACACGGAGTACCCACCACTTTACTTAGGGATTTGAGGCGACATGTCGTCACTGATTGAGGTTGGCGTTCGCCGCGGTAGAGAGAGCGCTTGTGTCAGCGTTTCCTGACAGCATAGCACCGGATTCGCCAGCCGTATAGCCACTGCCTCGGCCGTTGCTAGTATCCGTTGGCGTAGGCCTTCAGAGAAGCTTGTTGGTGTCCGATAGACAACCTGAAATGCTTCCTTGGGATCGACTCGGCGATCCTTATCGATTAATTGTGCGAGAATAGAGCTCAAAACCGATCGGGTCTCACCTCTGTCTAGCCAGGCGGGCATATGTTCGCGCACCCTCTTTATCAGGCGTCTCTTTGTACGGCCAATGTATCCAGCCCCACAGGAGCAAATGAATGAGTAAATGAACATTGGTGTGGCCTCCAACGGTAATCTGTCTTTACCTCCCAAACGTAGGAGGGGAGAATTTGTGCAGCATACGCGTAAACTCGCCGCGGGAAATGCCGTCGTGATAGCTGTATTTAAGCGCCGTCTGACTAGTTCGCTCATTGCGTCTCCTGAAAAAGTCAATCTTATGAATACATCTCTCTTTTTTGCATTCGCTACAGTGGGCTTTGCGGTGTGTTCCCCAATATTTCGGAAGATAAATCTATCTGGGTATCTATTTAACTGTTCCGCAGCTGTTGGTGCTCTGCTTCAATAGCTTCAGGTGGGCAGATGCGCCTTACTATAGCCGCCAGTCCCTGGACTAAATTTCGCTTGATGTTTAGGGGTAGTGTGGTGCACGCCATCTACATCGACTTTAAAAAGGCCTTCGACGGCGTTCCCCACCAAAGTCTCTTGCACAAACTGCGCAACGCTGGAATTCGTGGACGCCTTCTTGTATGGATCCAGAGCTTTTTGGCTGGACGGTCCCAAAGAGTGCAGGTCGGGCGTCAGCAGTCCTCAGAGGTAAGCGTGTTGAGTGACGTACCACAGGGCTCAGTCTTAGGTCCCACGCTATTCCTCGTTTTCATCAATGACTGCGTCAAGGACCTAGACTGTGATACCATCCTGTTTGCCTACGACATTAAATTGTGGAAAGTTATTCACAATGCGGCAGGCGCAGACCACCTGCAAGCAAACTTGAACAGGCTCGAAGACTGGTCGAAGCGCTGGCTTATGCCCTTCAATATAAGCAAGTGCAACTTTCTTCAACTAGGCAGCGTCAGAGCCTCCAGCCCCAGGACTTACTTTCTACACGGCACACCACTGCAACAGGTTGACAGTCAGAAGGACTTGGGTGTATGGATTACATCTTCACTCAAACCAACACTGCTAAATCGGCTATGGCTACGCTGCAACTCATTAAGCGAGCATTTATGGCATTTGACCCAGACAGGTTTTCAAAAATACTAGGCACCTACTTGCGGCCTCATCTAGAATACGCCATACAGGCGTGGAGACCTTCGGCTGCCAAGGACTATACCGTTTTTGAGAAGGTCCATAGACGGGCGACCAAAATGACACAAGGTCTGGGAGCGCTGTCTTACGAATCCCGACTGTCAACTCTCAACCTGTTTCCACTTTCCTACAGGCGATTACGTGGTGACCTTGTACTTGCATTTTGCATTATCAACGGCCTAGACTGTTGTTTAGATCCCACTGATTATTTCACACAAGCTAACACGCCCACTTTGCGCGGTCATCCCCTAAAACTACGCGCCGGGAAAGCAAGGATCAATGGAAGAAAGTTCTTTTTCAGTCACAGAGTGGTTGCAGCGTGGAATTCTCTGCCCACCGATGTTGCAACCTCCTCCTGTGTGAATTCCTTTAAGTTTAGACTTGACGCGCATCAAGCGTCCCAGTTACCAGCCTTACATCCACTCACATAACCCGGCACCAACTTAAACTTGTTTATACTACTTGTAACTAATTAGTAACCGTTATTGATTACTCTTTTTGACTAGCTGTCAAAGATTATGTACAAAACCCCTTTTTCACCTTCCCACTATCAACGTTTTTCTCCGACGACTTGTAACCAATAGGGAGTTCAAAGGCGCTCGCCTATATTTCCCTTAATAAACTGAAACTGAAAAGCTGTGGAAATTAACGTGTTGTCCCGTCCAGGTTTTCTTTCGGAACATTCTGTGCTGGTTATACCCACCCTCTTGCCTGTGCAGAAAGGCAATTTCGTTATCTGTCTCGGATTCTGCAGTAAACGTTTGCGAGGGGGCGCAATGTTTAACTCTTGGACAAGGTCCTCAGTATCGCTAGTACCATCCGCCAGTCAGGTTGCTGAATTTTGAGGCGGTAGCCCATTGCAGGTCGCTTATTGAAAGAATGAACGCGTCATATAATCCTAAGAATATACTTCGCAGTACCAAGATTTCGAGGAACTTGTTCTGCACGAATACATTTTGTTCCATATTATCAATCTAGACAGAATAAAATCTGGCGAGACGTATTCAGTGGTTTACAAAATTTTAGGCGTCCAGTAAAGCTGTAAAAAACTTGGCGTCCCGAGGAGTCACCGGGTCTCCGAGTTTTTCGAAGTTGCGTCAGTATGAATTATTCAAAATCTGTCAAAACATCTATGAAGTACGTAAGCCTGGTAGTCATCTGGTGGATTCTAGATGAAATCCTGCCCGGACAGTCAACTTACTGTATCAGATTTGGTGGATTCTAGACGTTGAGTAGGTTTGGCGGGTAACTTGACCCAAATATGATTAAACTCGCGTCGTCCGGCGGGGCCTCGTAGCTCAAGTGGTTAGAGCGTTGACTGTACTAAAGCCTTCCCCTTTCTGCGTGGATTCGAATCCCACCGAGGCACCGAGTTTTTCACAGTTAAGTCAATATGAACTCATGAAATGTCGACCGAAATTTCGAAATGCGTTCTCGTTTCGAAAAGATTAATTAAGCGGGGTTGTAAAACTACTCAGCATGCAGCACTATTCTACGGTGATTCAGTTACCTCAGGATGCTGGCTTTCAAATAAACTTATTTACGACTGCATGCAAGATCTACACTCTACAAAAAATGGCTACATAATTAGCATGCAATTTCCTCGTTGATTTCCGCTGCTCTTAAAAATTCAATTATATTTCATGAAAAGATGCATGAAAATATTCATTCTTTTAATTATTCGGTAGAAAATTACGTTTTCCTTCAATTCTATACTTGAAAATAGTGTATAATTCGGTTTCAAAAAAAGTTTCTAATGCGAGACTTTTAATACCGTAAAATGACCGCTCACATAACGTCATGTATTAGTATCTACCAATGTGGCTTGAAAAGTTAACAATATTGCTCAAAACCACAGCTTAATTATATGAACGTCATTTGGTCTCCTTTTAATACCATAGAGAAATGTACGTTTTTCCATACTTGGAAAATATACGGCTTGTAGTTTTGAAACCCTGAATGCAAGTATGACAGAAGATCAGGTTCAGAATTATTCGGGAATTGGAAAAGTTTTTTAAAACCGAATTATACCCTTCTTTAGAGTATAAAGTTAAAATTAGAAGTAATGTTCTACTCAATGAATAGAAGAACAATTTTGTATGCATGTCTTGCAGGAAATATAACTGAACTTTTAAGGGCATCGAAAATCAAAGAGAAAATTGCATGCTACTTAAGTAGTCATGTTTGCAGAGCAAAGATGTTGCATGCAGTCGGAAATAAGTTCGTTCGAAAGCCGGCACCCTGAGGTAACTGAATTATTACAGAAGTATTCTGCAAGATGATTGGTTTTGCAACCCTACTTAATTAGTCTTTTCGAAACGAGAACGCATTTCGAAATTTCGGTTGACATTTCATGAGTTAGCCCACCTACTGTAAAAGGATTTCAAAGGTTAACCTCCGATGGATAAAGGCGCCATTATTCACAAGGCACCTTGTCAATGAGCTTCACGATGACCCGCCTTGCACTCCCAACAGGCTTGAACCGCATCGGCAGCTGCATTTGCGATGGCTCCGCGTACTACTATCTGGAAATACATTAAAATTCGGTAATACTGTTGCAAGTGGCGTACACAATAATTTCCTCCCTAACTGGCCTGATTGGGGTGCGCACATTAGACTTGGAGAAGGTTCCCAGCCGTTCACCCTCGTTCACTCGTGGTTCAAAATCGTGTTGACCTAACCTTTAAACTATGCGCGGATCGTGTGTAACTTGATAGTGCCTAGTTAGCTGTAGCCATAACTGAAATATTTCGTCGGTCACATTTGGATGAGCACTCCGAGATAATTCTGTGGATTCGGAGATTACAACTGCGCTACAAGACCTATAGACATTATCTGCGCTTCAAGATTTCTATGTGCGTATGTCGATTACGTGCGCGTATCATATTGCCTCGTATGCAAGTATACCTTTCTGCGAATCATCATCTACCCACCGGTGAACTTTTCTTGGTTTTTCTGCGCTAGCCTTCTTCGCATACTTCCTTTAATGCACGGCACTAGGGTATTTTAGAACGTAGTTACGAAACCTCTGCTCATGTCCTGATGTCGGTGGTTTTTGCCTTCGGTTTGCGTCTGACACAAAGTACCAGTAGAGTTCACCTGACATGCGTTTATTCTCAAAAGTCATTATTTTGCCAAATCACGAAAGAGATTGGTTTTCAACATGATACTGGTGAATTCATCCAGTTCCACAGTGCCACTGTTGTTTGTATCGGCGGCCTGGAACATCTCATTCAGCTCCTCATTAGAGTAGTTAAGACCCATGCTTTCACAGAGCTCCGTAAGGTCCTTTAACGAGAGGCCATCTTCATCATCTAAATTTAAAGAATAATTCAGGTAAGCCGAAGTAAAATATCCGGGTTGATAATCTGAGGAAAATGAAGTGCTCACCGGATCGAGGGATTTGCTCGGCTGACGTTTCCAAGTGCTGGGGCGGCTCTCTATTATAAAAGCGTCTAGTGAAAGGTCGATCACAATTTTAAATGGGCAGCCGGATTAGTTTACCTTGGGCTGATCGATTTTCATCTTCTTTCACTGCCTTGGCCTGCTGGTCATCGCCTGCAAGTGTTGGTGGCCTCCTGTATTGTGTGTCGTCACCTCAATTGAGGTTAGTTGCGTTTGCGTCCCCCTCTCCCACAAACGCGGCCGTATCCATACTCCATTCCAACGAGTTGAAGCACACTGCCGACAAAAGATTTGAACGACAATACCTTATTGACCTCTTTCGAATCAATGGATACCCAAGCTACTTCATAAAACAAAGCAGGCGCCGAGTCAACAGACGACGGCCACAAGAACAACCCGAAGTCTGGAGGGCTATCCCTTACATTAAAGGAGTCTCCGAGGCAGTTTCACGACTGTTACAGCCCGCCAGGGTAGGCATTGCCCATCGACCCCAGGCAACAATTCGTCGCCGTTTGATGCAACCCAAAGACATACTGCCACCCACTGAAACCTCAGCAGTTGTCTACCAAATACGTTGTAACGATGGAGACTGCAACCACGTTGGGGAATCCGGACGGAAATTGCTGACCCGCCTACATGTGCACAAACTGGCAACTCGTAGACTAGGTCAAAACTCACAGCTTGCGGCTCACATCGGGGAAACTGGTCACAGTTTTGATTTTCAAGGAACAGCCATCTTAGGCAGGGACACCTCAAGGACAGAGCGTCTCACACTTGAGGCTTGGTACTCAGATGCCAACACCATCAACAGGCATCTAGACCATCCTTCGGCCTTTTAAAGTCCGACGTCATTACATACGCCGTGGCGAAGGCAAGATAGTCATACGGAGCCTAAGAATACCGAGCAAACACGGCCTGTCGACCAATTCAGCCAAAAATGGGACCGCAAACGCAACTAACTCCAATTGAGGTGACGACACACAATACAGGAGGCCACCAACACTCACAGTCGATGGCCAGTAAGCTAAGGCAGCGAAAGAAGAAGACAATCGATCAACCCACGGCCAACTAATCCGGCTGTCCATTCAAAATTCTGATTGATTTTACACTAGAAGCTTTTATAATGGAGAGCCGCCGCAGCTCTTCGAAACGTCAGTCGATCAAGTCTTTCGATACGGTGAGCACTTCATTTTCCTTAAAGAATTACTCTAAGGCTGGGACCCACCACCTATTAGCATTCGGTTGAAGACTGCTCTGATCTCGTCCATTATGTCATGTTGTGTACCCTGCAATTTCGTCACGGTGCTCAGAAAGCCGTCGATATCTAGGAGACTTAGAGTGTGCAGACTAACTGGAGTAATTAGTAGGTTACCTTCCCGGCAGGCAGTACTGTCGATAGAGGGTCTCCTGCAGTTCCTGTTCTGCTGAGAGATTGAGAATGTTCAGGGCCTGCGTGAATTGATGGAGAGTGATGAGGCTGTAGACCAAGTTTTATAGGCGCCTTGCCGAGAGTTACCCGTCATTGTTTGCGTCCTGTTGGTCAAAGAGAGCTTTCAGGTCTGCTATTTCGCCAGGTGTTAATGCCTCCAGAACAGCAGTTGAGAGCTTGACATTGAAGAGCTCATGCCTGCCGACCTTGTGAGAGTGCAGATATTCGCAGAACTACTCGAGTAGTGATCTCAAATCGGTTCCAACCTACCTGCTTGTAGGTGAGTGGATGGTAGTCAGGGATCGGAGTATCATTCACATGACGTGCGAAACCCACAGGACCCTTCTTGGACTTTTTTCGGGGCTTCCTTCGCCGTACGCTTCCATACCGCATTTCTAACTGTGGAAACAATTACACTTGACCAGGATAACACAAGGACCATATCGGTTGAGTGTTAAAAATGCTGACTCCTGTGATTTGGTTATTCAGTGAAAATTTAAGTATATTTTACAGAAAAGATGTACAAATATATCTGTCCTTGCACTCGACTGGCAGCAACTCGCGTCTTCTTGTGGTTTAAAATTTTGTTTTTATGAGATTTTTAAGACCGCGAAATGTTCATACAACGTCCTATTTGTCCTTATTGATAATGCTGCTTATGCTGTATAAAGCGTGGTCTGCATCCATTTCAAAACTCCATGAGACCTATCGCCGTACAATAAAAGTATGCAGCGTACACTCCTAGCCAACCCTGAGTGCAGTCGAGTCAAAAATTATTCGGGAACTGAAAACGTTTTAAAAACCTAAATTTATCTTTTCTTGAAACAAAAAATTGACGACAATAAAATTTGCAACCAAACGAGTATAAGAAGGAATTGTTTCCAGCAGGTTTTTCAGAAAATGCACTAGAATTTGCTGAGACTTCGAGAATCAATGGGAAATAATCAAATAAATGCTGTTTTCGCATGCTACCGAAAAGAATCTCCTTGGGTGACTGAAAAATATTAAGATTATGCTGCGCGATAATCCTCTTATTAATCCACTAAAGTTATCCTTCCTAACCAGAAGCGCATTTTAAAATCCCGGTTAACACCCCATGGAATTGGTCACTGACTGCATATACATGGTCGTTTCCAGCTTACTTACCGTCATCAGTCAGTCAAGCCAAACACCAGGTTTACATAACCGGTTGGATCATATTTCGTAGCTGCAGCTTCAGTAGACATGCCACAGTCGTCTGCCATACGGGACCGGTGGTAATAGGGGGTTTAACACTAGCCCCTAACCTCCAACCCCAACTCCTACACCTAACCCCTTACTTTAGCCCATAACCCTAAACTCTACCGCTAACCCTTAACAGATACGGCTACGAAATAAGATCTTGCCGCATAACCTGAGATTCTAATCCAGATTTGTTGGTATTTCTTCTTGCGTCGTTGCTGATCACTACGCGACTGCCTGCAAGTGCACGAGAGTGAACCCCAAGGCGCAATGGGACGAAAATATCCTGTAACCTGACCGGTGAACATTATGCCCATGTTATACGTACGTATATATATGTATACTGGAAGATTGGCATCCCAAGGAACATAATTCAAAGAAAACCGAGTCCTTTGGGAAAAGGAACAAAATTTATTTCGTAAATTTTCGACCTTGGTTCTCCTGGTCGTCGTCAGACGTGTAAAAGTGTGAAAAGCAGTTAAAATTCAAACCTGCCCGAAAAATCGATATTGCTTTCACGATGTTGAAGATGGGTCGACGTACCATTGTGACCGATAGTATCATTAATCGGTTCACCGGATTATAAGAGTTCTAAATGACTTTTCCACAAACTCCATTCCTTAACAAGGGATTGTGAGACTTCCATCGAGAATTCTATCGAATTTCCAGATAAATACGATGATTTATTGTTGATACGAATGAAATAATATATCATTCGATGCCATCTCTCCATTCATGTCTATCCCTTTCGATTTGGCAAGGCGGTGTCCTGAGGGACTCCTACAATCCTATGACATCGATGTTCCTGCATCTGCTTTGCTTTTACTCTTGGACTTATGTCTGGAACGGAATTTTTCGTTCGCACATGAATATTATCGACAACTGAAAGGTTCTCCTATGCGGTCGCCTATTTCTTGCTTTCTGGCTGAGGTCACAATGCAAAAATTAGAGGCTATGGCACTACTATCATTCAATCCCAAATTATGGGTAAGCTACGTAGATGACACCTTTGTCATCTTCAAGAGATGTCAGCTGGAAACGCTGCATAGCGTTATTAACTCAACATCCCCGAGAATTACCTTCAGGCTCGAAAAAGTAGTTGACAGCATATTCCCATTTCTTTATATCCTTGTACAGCGAAAAACTGACGGGACATTCCACACATCCGTATACCGCGTAGAAGCATACGTGGGAGTTATCCCACATTACGAAAGCAATCCCAATTGCTCACAAACACCCTACTTAATCGAGCAAAGACACATTGCTCTGAGAACGAAGTGTACAAAGAAGAACTCAATTATCTGTTCAACCATTTTTCCCAAAACGGCTACCCTAGAGATTTTGTACGCCGATGCATGAAACAGCAGGAATCAAAATAAAGAGAGAAGGAAGTAGATTGTCCCGATCAGGCGCCAATACCAAAATATTGGCGAATGCTTCTTTACGTTAAAAGTGTGTCTAAACACGTTGTAAAACCCCTGAGGAAGCACCAAATACAAGTGGCGCACAAACCGACGACTACGCTACGCAATTAGTTTGTACATCCTAAAGATAGGGTTGGCTATGTGAATAAAAAGGAGTAATCTATAAGATTTCATGTAACACTTGTAATGCGGTATATTGTGGTCAAACCGGGAAATCCGCCTCTACACGCCTACATGAACACTATTTGGCAGTAAAGAGGCGGGACCACCTACCCCAAGTCGTCATGCATATTTTAGAAATTGGGCACAAGTTTGCTTGTGATAAAACACGCATAGTACGTTCCTGCCCGTATAAGAAAGGTGGAGAATTTCTAGAGGCCATTCACTTCAATGATTCATGCATCAATCGGCGCATCGATCTGAACATCATGTACACATATCTCAGAGGAAATTGGAAAGGGTGGTGGCCAATCAAAACGTGACGTCAGCCCACAGCATTGACCCATCTTCAGCGCTGATAAAGCAATATCGATTTTTCAGGCATGTTTAAATTTTAACTGTTTCTCACACTTTTTACACGTCTGATGACGACCTGGAAAACTAGCGTCCAAAATTTACGAAATAAAGTTTCTCCAATTTCCCAAAGGACCGATTTTTCTTCGAAATATATGTATATGCAGAATAACCCTACCGACATAGACAAGGGAGACTGAAATGGCCATTTCCGGCTCATTAGCCGTCATTAGTCAGTCATACCCATCCGATTGCAGCGACGGGACAACGGGCCCCTGACGCAGTAGTTAGTGGCGTTGGACTTCCCACCAACAGGTCGCGAGGTCTAACCCCAGGATTTCCAAACTTCGGAGTTGGGTATGACTGGCTGATGACGGATAATAAGTCAAAAATGGCCAATCCTGTCTCCCTTGTGTTTGTCGGTAATAGCATACTACCTATATTATGTGCCGCTGTGCGGCTGCTGGTTGGGCCCGAGAGAGAGAGCCCGTAAGGCAAAACGGGACGAGTAAGTTCCGTTACACGATCGGTGTGTCCCCTTCCACCATCATGCCTACATATGTGCAAAAGACTATTACCGGCAAAGACAAAAAAGACTGGGATAACCATTTCAGGCAGTTAGCCGTTGTCAGTCCCCTTACGCAACCCCAGGCTTGGGTGACCCGGGTTTCGAACCTACGATCTCCTGGTTGTTAAGCGTTAGTAAGGCCAAGGCTCCAACTACTGAGTCACAGGCTCGTTGTCATGTCGTCTGCGAGCGGGAATATTTGCTATGCCGTAAGTTCGTTCACCGGTCGAGTTACAGGACCTGTAGCGGCTAAGCGGTGATGGTGTACGCTCAGTACACCACAACCTCAAGTCATATCCCAAGTTGTTAGAGGCAGAACGCCATTTGGTTAGGACACTTTTTCTGTACAGAATAGTGAAAGGAAAAGTTGGCAACCGGACGAGGATGCGTCCGGCGCCGCGGAGGCGGCGTCCGCGAGAGCGACGAGCCCTGTGTCGCCGAAGGTCACCGCTGCAAATGTGTCGTTGCAGACTGTTTACTCTATTGTTCTGGACTATTCCCGTCTGTTTTACCAATCAGCGATAGGAGTTGCGTTGATTGGCTCCGAGCCCACGCGAAGGTAGTGACAAGCCTCGCGTGGTGCAGGCAGAGAATCGACCGAATGCGTGATGCAGACAGTGAATTGCAACGAGACAAATCGAAGTCGGGCAGACGTGCGTGCCATAGTAGGCTGTCGCTAGGACGTAGGTGCAGGCGCTAGCGAGAGGCGCGACGTAACCATTATGGCTGTCCACTACAGACCTGCTCGTCCATCAATAAAAATACAGCTATTGACAGATACCACCTCGACCCCTCTGCAGTTACTTGGTGGTTTTAACTGTATGCAAAGGTTTGTCATTCCACTTAGGCTGGAAGATACATTGTAAGATCTCCAAGTACGCGCTGTCTAGACTCCTCCGTCAAATGAGTCCAGGTCAACCGCTTTCGAGCTCATGGTCTTTACTCACTCTCCGCTTACAAGCGTACTATCAAAGACATAAAAGCACTTCACGACTACAATTCTGAAACAGGCCAAAGACACAGGACAAAACTGCTTAACAATTAAGAGTCTGCAAAAATTCGAAAAATACGTTGTACCAATGAAAAAGTATAAAAGCGAATGAGAAAAACCCCAAGGGTAACAATGGAAAAAACAAAAGAGACCTTCAGTGGGAGGAAATGTAATTGCCGACAACTAACTGCGTGTCCTTCATACCTTGTACTTGCAACTCCGGCAATTTTAACTAGTTTAAGCAGCTCCCTTTACGGTCGGTGAAGTTCATTACTTTCTTTTCGGATTGGGCCTAGGAATGGTTTGCAACCACCCTCATCTGAGAACACGTCGAACTCGTAACAGTTGTACTTTCCAAGGTGCAGTCAACACAACTCTACATCTGCCGCTTCTTACATCAACCAGTATGTAACATGAGTTTATCGTCATGTCATTTATATCGAAAAAGTCACAGTATTGATAAACGCATGTAAAAGATGGCAGTCCTCACTGTGGCTTACCTGATCTTATAGTACTGTGTCTTTGCAGTGTCTTCGTTTAAAATACGTCACTGTTGTCGTGACAACCGCACGCTGGACACCATCCACTTAGTAATTTTATCATCATGCGGGCAATTGCTACCGGCAGCATTAGGAGTCCGCAATATCAGTAGTATATTCTCCTTCATCAGGCCGAGTGAGTGCTTTTCAGAAAACAATGGGACATTGGGACCTCTTTGCAGATCGCACAGGTTTCGGTGAGAAATGAAATGGTCTACAAGCTGACTATTAGCATAAATGTCTGCGGAAAATGCAGTAACGGCTGGGTTGGCCTTGAAAGGCAGTAAATACCCAAACCCGGTGAGATTCCTGGCAAAAGTCACTTTGCAGTCAAACCATAATTTCAGTCTCAAAGCCAAAAGGTTTTTGCGAGACCGGTATAATCAGTCGTCTCTCTGGTCGGTCATCACGGGGCAGTATTGAGGAGGTTTCTAATAGCTGTAATAATTCATTCGTAAAAAAACTGCATCTTTAAGCACGTATTAACCTGATAGCTTTCGGCCACATACAGTCGGGATAGTGTTAACTGAATCAGCCAACTTCGAAGTAAACCGAATAGCAACGGCCAAGTCCAAGACTGTGGTCTGCAGATCTCAAGTAATACGAACCAATGACGCCAGCACCCAAGCCCTGCCACCCTGTTCACACTGTCAGTGAGTATTCTGGGAATGGATCGGCCCCGTTGGGCATCTGCATATCCAGCGCAATGTCACCACGACCAGACCGCGTCCCATGTCACAACACGTCATCACTATCGTCACCACCACCACCACCAACACCACCACCAACAACAACAACAACAACAACAACAGCATCAGCAACAACAGCCAACCCCTACCGAAATGCCCAACATTACCGTCACCGCCCCTATCACCAATAGTGCTGAACTTACTTCCAACCTTACTTCCTAGTCAGACACTTTAGAATTCGTCGCACTAAGATCGGCAAACTAATGTCTGTGGCCGCGACGTACACCCGTCACCTACGCCCCAGGACATTTGAACACCCCATAGGTCTAAATGCCCATGTGCATTCGTGACAGTCAAATTCACCGCAATGACGCCGTCATGCCGCCAACTCCCTAGACCCAGTTCCATCCTGTCTTTACTGCCACCGCACATTTGCATCACTCTTCGGTCTTATAGGACACCAGCGGATCCTTCGCACTAGGACTGGTGTACCAATGCCAGGAGCCTTACATCTGTCGCACCCTCTTCATTTGTCCACACTAGCAAAGGACAGTCGATCATCTGCGCCTCCACAGGCTATGTGCCACCGTCACACCCTGCCTTACGTGCCCACATGACGACGATAGTTCGACCATCGATTCCGACGATGTCCGTCATGTGCTACACAGCAAGGTACAGCAGGCACAGTGACTTGCGTGTGATTTAGTTTATAGCGATATCAGACTTGCGCAGCATCTACCGCACCCACTCCTTCCTACTCGCCACCTGGACCCGGTGCCAAGTCAAAGTCAAGAAGACCGGAGACTAGGAGGGCACAGGTGGCTGGCGCGGCTACACTCGCACCTAGGCGTGACAGCACGTCCCTTGAAGCACACAGTAAATCATCAGGATTTTTCATCAACAACTACAACGCCCCGACAGGGGTCAGAGGCATGGCTGGACAGCCAAGCGCATCTACCGGCAGAACGCCAGGTGTCAGGGAACTGCCAGCGCATTCCAGACTGCAGGGCTGATTCTGGCATAGCACACGCTTACAGACCTTTTGACCGCTGACACACACACACACACACACACCGCGCGTCACGTCTTGTAACAAAAAACACCCCTTTCTGGCAATAAGCGCGTGATCCGTTCCGCCTCCGGTGTTATGGCCGTAGTGTGATAAGTCCGAATATGCACATCTAACGTACGTAGGGGAGGGGGACATGTTCGAGGTGTATCCTTGCAAACCGAGTGACCGTAGACGGTCTGTCATGCGTAGACGCCCAACTTCACCACCAACTGGTTAACAGCTAAGATAGCCGACTGGTGCATGACACAGGGAAGAGAGAGAGGTCGACACTCGGGAATCCATCCTCATGGCAGAATTACTGTGTCTATGCAGTGTCTTCGTTTTAAATACGCCAATGTTGTCGTGACAACCGCACGCTGGACACCATCCACTTAGTAATTTTATCATCATGCGGGCAATTGCTACCGGCAACATTAGGAGTCCGCAGGTCAGGTACACCAAACAATATCAGTAGTGTATTTTCCTTCATCAGACTGAGCGAGTGCTTTTCAGAAAACGATGGGACATCGGGACCTCTTTGCAGATTCTACAGATTTCACTGAGGAAAGAAATGGTCCACAAGCTGACTATTAGCATAAGTGTCAGCGGAAAATGCGATTTACCGTGGAAAGTATTAAATTCCCAACCCGGTGAGACTCCTGGCAAAAGTCGCTCTGCAGTCCAACCATAATTTCATTTTCGAAGCCAAAAGGTTTTTGCAAGACCGGCATAAGCAGCCGTCTCTCTGATCAGTCATCAAACGGTAGTATTAAAGAGTTTCCTAGGAGCTGTAATAATTCATTTGTAAAGAAACTGCACCTTTAAGCACGTATTAACCTGATAGCTTTCGGTCACATACAGTCGAAATAGTGTTAAATGAATGGATTGGTGTTCCAAGCTACCACGGCAGTATACTGGTTAATTTGAAGTTACAGCAGATATACTATCGCATGACATGTTAACCGAAATTTTGAACTATCTTTTTGATTCAAAAAGATCCTTAAGTACGTTTACAATACTTATTATCTTGCAACATACTCCTAAGATATTTCAGTCACGCCAGGATGCCGGTTTTTGAATAAGCTTCGTTTTGGCCGTCTGCAAAAACTACGCTTTGCAGAAACGACTACTTAAGCAGCATTATTTTTGTTGTTATTTTTCGATGGCCTTGTAAATCCAAATATATTATGTAGAAAACAAACCCAAAAGTATTTTTTTTTCTACTTATTTGATAACAGTGTGTCTTTTGCAAAGTTTTAATCTGAAGAAACGGAGCCTATAGAATTTAGAGAGTGTTCTCATTCTGAGATTTTTTACAACCGTGAAATTTCCATGCATATAGCTAGGCATCGGCACGTTTGTTCATGCAACTAAGGAGTTATACATCCTGGTTCACATTCAATGCATAATCTTATGCATCCTATATGACATCCTTTAAACAACGTACAGAAATCTGTAACATTCCTTTTGACAGAAGGGGTACAGCATGTAGTTTTGAAACCATAAATGCATGTGTAACGGCGAATGGAGCAAAAATCTATTCTGTAATTAAAAAGTTTTAAAAATCGAAAGTACTCTTTCTTTAAGTAAAAAAAAACCGAAGCAGACGCAATCTGCTGTCAAATGAGTGCAAGAAAGGATAGTATTGGCATTTTTTCTAGGTAACACATTTGAATTTATAAGGGCATTAGAAGGAAGCGGAAAAAATTCACGCCACCTAAGTAAGCATATTTGCAGAGTGCAGTTTCTGCAGGCGGCTGAAATGAAACTCATTAAAAAGCCGACATCATTTTATGCCTGAAGTATTTTATGGTTGTGCTGCACGGTTATTAATATTACAACCTTTAGTAATCTTTTTGGCTCAGAAACATATTTCAGAATCCCAGGTGACATGTCACGAGATAGCACATCAAATGTACTTTCTCGATGCGTCATGCCGACAGACGCTGCTCTGAATTTGCGACATTCCTCAAGAGTCGTTGGAACTATTATAAACGCTTGTGTCCATCAAAATTATAATATCTGTTTAAGCTTGAGAACTTTAAACTTTTCACCTACATGTCTGATCAGTTCGAACGTGATTCTGCTGAGCGCAGGAACTCCAAAACAAGCAAAAAGTCGTTGAAACCATTATCTCATTTTGCGTTTCGAGGTTCCGTGCCCCTCAGTCCAGAAAGTATAGTGGGTACATTTGTTTTTGTTCTAGCATTTACAGTTATCTGAAGTTTTGCCTTGATACTTTGTATCTTTGTAACTCAGTGAGTTCAATCAACCACTCCAAAGGCGAGCTCAATAAGCATGCCGTAATGCTTGGTCTAACATTAGTGCAACTTAAAAGAAAATCCAGCTTCTTAAAGGTTTCCTAACTGATTTATGGGCATTCAAAAGTTGCTTATAAAAAGCCACTCTTAACTTGCTTAATGATTGACATCAATGATAGTTCGCATAAGTTGTCTACTTCCGTTAAACTTACCAGGTCTGTATTTCCACTAAGTTGCCGAACGTAGGCTATTTTTCCACTAAAAAAGGCTGCACCACGCGGTTTGCCCGTTCTACTTTATTGCTTTCATTGGACGATTGGAATAATTTTTTATCGGTTGGCCGGAAACGAAAATGAGGAGAGCAAACAAATGGACGAAAAGGATGATGATGATGATGATGATGATGGTGGTGGTGGTGGTGGTGGTGGTGGTGGTGGTGGTGGTGGTGCGCAATCGTTTTTCTGATCTCCAAGACAGTTATCCGCTGTCTTGAGTCTGAAATTGCTACTATAGCTTTTAACCCGTAGAAGAATCAACGACCAACCGTAACCTCTCATGCGTATTATGTTACTGGACACATTTGCTTCGAGGGAAATTACATCTCAGATCATAATACTTTATTTCCTTTATCACAAGAACTGATTGGGAAAATTTTAAACCAGTAAATTTTGAATCCTGTAGTTTTTGTGTCCTTTTCAACGCGTCTTTCGGTTGATCTCTTGATGAGTCGAATTTCCTTATAATCTTTACAATGTTATCATTTTCTCACTAAAGTTAAGGTATGCGCTTTGTCTTAGTATAGGCCTCCTCACGTGAGCATTTACAGCCACACAGGCTATACTGTACTTTCTCATTGTAACGACTATCGGTTCTAAAAACACTGAACTGCATAATTATCAGAGTAAGGAAACTATAGCAATTTATTCTAAGGAAAAGTGGCAACCGGAGATAACAATTCCGGCCCGACAACTATTGGGTCTTTAGAGAATTTGCCGATCCAAAGATGTAGGTGAGATATCTCATAGTTGTGAATGATAGACTGACTGGAAAACTCTACCACTAGGAGTAATAAAATTGATGATGCGCCCAGCAAATTTCAGGGGATCGTAGCTCAATTCGGTCTGAGTTTTCTAGATTACGCCGTAGTCAGCTGTTCTCTTCTCGGACGCTGATCTGGTTTTGCTCCAAACTGTTTAAACTTGCTTTTGTGCAACCGTCCGCAAGCAACCAGAACAGAGACCCCACGTACCATAAAAGCAAATCGAAAGTCTAGTAAAGATCTTCGAGCGCAGCGCATTATCGTCTTAAACCTACTGAACGCCGAGTTCTCATCTACCACAAGTATAACAAGGCAGTTTAGGGAAAAAATCACGAGTGCATAAAGATCCTCCCTCATGTCATGTTTATGCAGTCGATTCATTGCAGTAGCAAATACACTTCACGCAACGAATCTCAATTTGGCAGATTTCCATTTTTTGGAAATTGCGTAATTTTCATTTCGCGATCGACTGTCACCCAGTTCATCAGACTGAATTTACAGTTTGTGAAGCGGATGTTTCCCTTCGAATTTCTGTACGAAGGCGTATTTGGATTTATTCTGAAAGTTACTGTTGGGAAAGGTGATATTGTTTAAGTAGGTAGGATCACTTGTCGTAAGATGGGCGCAAAAACACCTAGCAGGGATTACTTAGGTTTACAATCTCCCTTTACTGTTAAAGGCAGGCTAAACGTTGTCAGAAAACTTCGACAACCTCCTGGTCCTGTATTTCGTTAACTTACTTAGTCTAGCTATTAACGCCGACTTTAAGGATCGACATACTGGTTGTTCTACAGGTTTTCATAGTTACTTATTATTTGCAAGGACATCCAAGAGCCCCGATAAAACCGGAAAAAATGGGTGATGTTGTGAGGGTGTGGTTGTAACACTTATGCCTCTATATTTCAATAATTACAGTTCATTATATGTAAGGGAGATAGGCAGTCTTTTAAGCCCTCTTATTGGCATACGCTGAAAAAACGTGCGTATGTATGCATGGCTAAATTTGTACAATACGCCAGCGCTCATTAATTAAATAAATGGCCATCAAGTAAAATGTTATCAAGTCTTATTTCAAATGTCCGAACGCATTCCGTCAGAACAACCGAATCAAGTAGTTTGTCTCCTTCTCCAATCAGCCGATGGGAGAAGATGGTGTACTTTGTCTTCAGTTTGTATCGGTAGCCCTGGAGACTTGTCATTTTTTCAAACTGAAGTGCACAGTCTACTCCTGTGACAAGTTTGAAGTCCATGATCATAACCCCATTTCATTGCCTTTAAGTGAGGGGAAAAGCTTTGAGCCTTCCTATTCGTTCCTTAAAAGGCAGGCACTTCAGGCCGCCTAGATTGGTTGCACTTCGTTGAACGTTCACTAAAGAGTGTGGCCTGACTTCATCCAGCTGCACCATGTGTTCGCGCCATATTGTAACGTCGGCCGGACAAATGTCCCAAACACGCAACCAAAAAGCTCTTCTTCAGAGTGAAGAAGGCATCTCCTCATCACTCTCAGAGTACCCATAGCCTTTTTGCTACCTTGGAGCAGTGAGACTAGTTGGTGACCTCCGATGTAGTATTAATATTCAAATCTCATCGTCTTTTTGTAACTGGACCGTAATCGGGTGGCTTGACATTTCCTGAAATGAAGGTTAAGAATCCGCCTGTTACATCACCGTTGCGATAGACCCGAGTTGTTCTGTAAGTCCAGGGCATCCTCTGACGCAGTTTAGATATTAGCCGTACGTGTGGAATCCCCACAAAGGCCTTACTGAAGTCACTGTACACCGTATATAAATATCTGCTTATTGCGGAATGGGGACTGACTTTTCCTAATATCGTCGTGGCAGTTGGGGTCAGTCTGTCATGGAGACAGTCGCAAAAGGGTGAGCACACTACGCACTATTTGTGACAGATAACTCTGAACCGCTAATTTTGTCCTTCTTGCCTTTGTCGATTAGGCTTCTCGATTGCCGACTATGCTTTGTAAACTGTCCGGTTTCGTGTCCAGCTCTTGTTTTTATTTAGCAATGCATACTAACCGGTGTTCAATCAATATTGTTGTCAAAATCGAAAGGGATTGTGGCTGTCACTTATCCACATTAAAATAGGAACACGGGAATATGCAATGCACTATTAAATAACTGAAAAATTGCTCAAATGGAATACCCAGAATTGTACTGCGAGCATCGTTTTCTGCAGAGAGCCAGCAAGGCGCTCGTCTGAAGACATGTTTTTGAGTAGGACGTGCGAGTGCCAAAGGGACAATTTCTTGAATTTGGTTTTTTTGATACACAGTAGATGGTAACGATAAACCCAACTTTCTGTTCTTGTACGTCAAAAATTACTGCGTAATGCCTGCGTTGGATTATTCGTTGCTTTAAGAACTTCACACGCTAAGCCGAAGGAGCTTAATACCTCACTAGAATAGTTCAACCAGACGAGGACAGATTTATGTGTCCTCGAGCAAGGCATCGTGTTCGCCAGCAATACCAATGAGAATTGAAAGTTGACGGCCAGACCATCGTGCTGAGTATGTGCAGGTCAGGAACTCTATCCTACTTCAATAACTGTCAGAAGCTCATTGACCCTGTCGTTAGAAAAACTTCTTGAGAAGAAATATTTTTCTGAGCTCTACTTGACATGTATTTTTACCTGAAAGATCCCGCAAAACTTATCCCTAAGCCTTCCCTAGTTTAATCACTTCTCTGCGTAATGAACAGCAGTCAGTGGTAGTTATCCACTTTGATCTAAGTGAAGCCTTCGACACGTGCCACCGAAAGGTCTTTTAGTAAAACTGAAAAACTTATACAACCACACTCAGAAAGTCATGGTTGGTAATGGCTACCCGGAGCCTCACCCAATCATGAGTTACATACTTCAAGGCACCTTTCTGAGCCCACTGCTCTCCATTCTTTACGTCAATGATATTCTTACAGTGATCGAAAATTCACAAGCTTCGCTTCGTCTGGAGATTTTATGCGTGTTTTTCTATATTCAAAGGGCAATGCAGCTGTTTGCTTTGGAAAATCAATTCCAATCTACCCTGTTCCTGGAAATGAAGTTCAACTTGACAGATGGCATTTTCCTCGTCCGTGTAGTTTCGCGTATTTTGGCCCCATAATCCATCAAAATAACTCCCTCTCAGGATGCCTTGCAAAGGACCTATTCCTAAATTGCACAAATAAACTTACTTTATTACATCATGCAGACCAAATTTCAGCAAAGACTGCGGCGATATGTGGGCTAAGACTCAATAACCCTTTTCTTCCAGAAATGGATACGGTTTATTGGATGCTTGTAATTCTCGCCCTCGAGTATTGCTGTCCTTTTTGATTTAGTGAATGCCTGCGACCATAGTAAAATCGAAAACGTTCAGAGTTTTCCTTGAAGTCTAGTCCTCCATGCTGGATCCAGTATTTCCTATGCTGAGAGATGTCAGTTGGCGAAAATCAAGTTTATATGGGTTGGAAGACCTGGAGCTGGCCTTTGCTTCTTTTTTCGTACTGATTTTAGCCCTACTACTCCACGTACTGACGTCCTCATGCCCGAAGTTAAGTCTTATGCCCCGCGTGATGGCTCCATGGTGATTCCCTCGCCTCTCTGTTCTACGTCTGAACACTCGCTATTTTGCATCGGAATGTGCTTTCCTTTGGAACAATCTTTCATAAGAACTTAGGTCGACACTTGAATTATCGGTACGCCAATTGAGATTACGTTAGCACCTTACACTGGATTGTATAAAATTATCACTGTCCGTCACATCTCTCAACATTCAAATTTATGACTTTCAAAAGCGCTGCCCTGGAGTTGAAGAGTAGATTCTACACATGAGGTCGAAATTGTCAAAGCAGAAACAATAATTTCTTCCTGCTCCTCTCCTCCGCCTCAACCCACAGGCTGCTAGGATGAATCCACTCACCCCGGCAACCTGGAATGTCCGCTACCTTTTAAATAATCCCGGGGCGAACCGACCGGAACGGTAGACGGCGCTAGTCGATGGAGAACTGGCGGGCTATAATATGGACATGGAAGCACTCAGTAAGACCCTTTTCTCTGAACAAGGTCAACTGGAGGAATTGGGTGCTAACTGCACCTTCCTCTGGAGCGGCTGCCTCAGGGCAGAACGACGAGACGCGGGCGTCGCCTTTGCCATCCAGAACGATACCGTCGTATGACTGTCCTTTCTGCCGCAGGGCATCAACGAACACCTAATGAACCTTCGATTGCCTCTCTGGGTGCAGGTAAATTAACTACCATCGTCAGCTTCTACGCCCCTCCCCCCCGACGACCAGCTCCGACGAGGCGAGGAACAAATTCTAAGATGACCTGCACGTCCTCCTGGCGACTTTGTCGGAAACTAATAAGTTGATTGTCCTCAGTGACTTCAACGCCCTCCCTGGCACAGACCATGCTGCCTGGAGAGGGGTGTTGGGTCTTCATGGTCTCAGTGGCCCTAACGACAGTGGCCTACTCCTATTTCAAACCCGTACAGAGCATTACTTCATCCTGCCTAACACCCTTCCCCACCTTCCGACGCGGGAGACGACTTGGATGCACCCTCGGTCCCAACACCGGCATCAACCGGACTATGTCCTCATCCGGAGGCGAGACGAGCAGGACGCGCTGGTGACAAAGGCGATCCTGGATGGTAACGGGTATGCCGATAACCACAGAGGAATTTCGGCACTCGACATCGCCCGAAAGGTCTTTGTTTGCGTTCTTCTCAACTTCCCCAACGACCATCTGGGGCAGAGACGTCTGCCAGAAAGCCATCGCGGACTTTGCTGTCATCGCAGAACCATGGACATGATTTTCGTCGCCCGCCAACTACAGGATAAATATCAGGAGTTGCGTATTCATCTCTACTCTAGTTTCATGCATCTGGAAAGATCTTTTGACACTGTGAATCGTAACTACTGTCCGTGAACTTCCCGTCGCCGACGACTCCGCTCCCAATGCATCTATGGAAGCTGGCATGAAAGGAAGCATGGACCTTTTCGCCGCCGCCTGTGCCAACTATGGCCTTATCATCAACACGAAGAAAACTGTGGTTTTGCAATAACCTCTACCTAGGCTGCCTACACTGCACCTCACATCAACGTGGACGGCGCCCGATTGCAAGCCATGGATACCCTCACCCACCTCGGCAGCACCCTCTCTTGCAGCACCGAAATCGATAGCCAAGTGGCCCACCAAATCTCCGAAGCCAGCCAAGCCTTCGGTCGTCTGTGGAACATCGCCTGGAATCTACACGGTCTCCACTTCAGGGTTAAACTCAATATGTGCAAATCGGCTATCCTGCGATGCTGTTGTATGGAGCGGAGACCTTAACGGTGTATAAGGAGCAGGCGCAAAGGTGACAAGACCGGATATTTGACACGGACGTACTGAAACGGACAGGAATCCTCAGCATTCACGCCATGTTTGAACAAATGTAACTGCGCTGGAGCGGCCACCTTGTGAAGATGGATAAGGAGCGACTACCCAAAAGGCTCTTCCATGGAGATGTCGCCGTGGGTTTCCGTCGACAATTAGGCCCTATCCGGCGTTACAAGTACACGTTAAAGACTTACCCGAAGTACCTACAGATCAACTCGGTCAACTGGAAAGACCTCGCCTGAGACCGACCGACCTGGAGGAGAACAGTGAAGACAAGGACGAAAAATCTACGGGGCCAACCGCATAATCGCCGCCAAAGTCAAACGTGAAGCTCACAAATCCCAACTGCCCCCACTTGGTAACGCAAAAGGTCAACCGCCGCTGATCAACCCACGATGTCAGCGGACGTTCGGGGCACCAATCTGTCCTATTGGATATCTTCTAACTAACTGAAGCACCCGGGGACACTACCTGCTGTCTCCCAGGCACCGCCCCCTACGTCGATAATAAATCCTAACCCCTCTCCTGATCTCACATTGCATCCTCCACTATCTTCCCAACTTCTGCGGCGAGTCTCGTCCCCAACGCCACCATAGGCAACCCTGACGCACTAACGAACATCAACCTAACCGCCGCCAACAATGGTGATGTGAACTCGGTCTATACCTCTCCTCAGTGCAATCGCAGAATCACCTCACACACCGCCCTGGTTGGTCACTTGCGAATCCATCTTACAGGGCCTAGCAAACCGATACCTGGAGCACCAACCTACACTCGCGTATCCAAATCCACTGCCCGCACTGCCCCTGCACATGCCCTCACCGTATGAGCTTGCTAGGTTATATACTTATCCACAAGAGCGGAAGCCACCTCAGTCCCGACACATCTAGTACATTTTACACACCAATCATACCTAGCTCAACCCATACCCCGTCGCCCAGCGCGCCCGCCATCAAGGGTTTCATCACCGCCACTATCACCATAATCGACTATTATATTCCCAATCTACCCCACCCACACTATCTCCGTATATTCACCTCACCCATCGGCCAGGTCGGTCACTTACGAATCCATCGCACAGAGACCGCTGAACCAACGCCTGAAGTACCAACCTGCATTGGCCGCATCCCCCTCAACAACCCCCTCATATTCCACCACCGCATGGGCCTATAAGGTCGCATGCGCGCTCATGAGCACCTGTTAAAGACAACCGCCGGCTACATCAGAGCATCACACCTTCCTCCACCAGCAGATATGCCGCACAACCCGACAGTTCGACCGTCGATCCCGACGATGTCCACTGTGTGCTACACAGCAAGTTGCAACAGGTGCGGTGACTTGCGCGTGAATTAGTCTATAGTGATAGCATCTATCGCACTCTCTCCTCCCCACCTGAGACCCGGTGTCGAGACAGAGTCATGAACACCAAAGGAGGGAGATGGCGCATGTGGCTGGCGCGGCTGGGCCCGCACCTAGGCGTACCACCACACCCTCTGGTCCACAACGTACACTCGACCAGGATTTTTCACCAACAACAACAAAAGAGAAGTCAAGGTGTACAAGGGTGGTGCTCGCACTAGTGCTAATAATTACCGGCCCGTTATTCTAACCTCTATCTTTTGTAAAACAATGGAAAGCATACATAGGAAAACAACAATGAAGTTTCTGGAGGAGAATCACTTTCTTTCAAGGTTCCAGCACGGCCTCAGGCAGAACTGGCCATGCCTTTCTAGTTTATCGCTCTCGATCGAACAGTGGACTCGCGAAGTGGACGAGGATAGTAGAGTCGATGTCATCTACACGAATATTAAGAAGGCTTTCAATAGCGTCCCACAAAACCGCCTAATCAACAGACTGTCAGAAAGTGGAATATCAGGAAGGCCGCTGGCATGGAGCGCACATTTTCTTACAGGGAGGTTACAAACCGTGTGCGTTGATGCCTCGAAGTCAACCCCTACCCCGTTCTTAGTGTCCCCCGGGGCTCAGTCTTAGGGACTAGGTGCTATTTCTAATGGCCTCCTCAATTAAACCCTCTTCACAATGTCAAAAGGCAGCCAAATGCGCGATACGGGTGTTTGTTGCGCTGAGGCGAGGATTTGTGCAGATCGATAAACAACTGTTTGTAAAAACTTACGGGGCATTCGTTCGGTCTCAGGCAGAGTATGCAGTCCAGGCCTGCCGACTGTGGTTGAAGAAAGAGCATTAGCCGCTGCACATAGTGTAGGCGATGACTACGAAGATGGCTAGTAATCTTGGTTATCTGTCTTAAGAAACCAAACTGGCTGAACTAAATTTGTTTCCTTTCAATTACAGGTAACTCCGCGGCGATCTCATCCAAACTTGACGGACTGTCAGGGGCCATGAGTGTGTCCAAGATTTTGACGACTTCTTCGAATTGGCTAAGACGAACCGTCTGTGGAGTCGTCCACATAAACTTAAGAGGAATCTGGCCCATACAGACGTCCGACGAAAGCCTTCTCGCAGAGGATCATTGGGGCTTGGGACGGACTCCCTGACGCGATGGTTCTTTTCGAAACTGTTGAACCCTTTATATGCAGATAAGACGCTCATTTGGTGGGAGACTACTGCACATATAACTGCAATTGTGTTAACGGCGGCAATTAGCGCCTGACTCGCACTTAAGACAGCTTTTGAATTCCCAGACTTACTTATGTAACAATCGATTTTATTGCTGTTTTTGGATATGATTAGGGAGTTTAAGGGTGAAAACCTCATTTCTATAATAAAGTGACTTCAACTGGCTTAAGAGTTACTGATGAGCCTTCCATCAGTACTTCCCCGGGGGGTCCGCTCCAGGTACTGAAAACTCGCCGCGTATACGAGCACCTAAGGACGTCCAGGTGGAATAAAATTCCTCGAAGTTTAAAGGAGTTCCCACGCAAGGCCAGCTATTATGGCCAATGGGAAGAGATCGTCGAAACGCAGAACACTGTCCTGACTACTCACAGTCCGATGGAGCTTCATGTGGTCTCCACGAATCTGCCTGTACTCAGAAGGAAATATGTTGGGCGCATCAAGTATGCGTTTGTATGATAAAGACTATAGGTTCTTTAAGCTTTTGCCAGTCCCCCTTCTAACCCTCTACAGAGACATATGATTATTTTTAAGTCATCTAGATCGCATATCGTAGTCGCGAATGAACGAGGGCTTCGTAAACTTCCCGAAATAGATCATTAGTTACATCTATCAATGGCGTAGAGAACGCCGGTTGCCATTCTAGCCGCCCAACCGCATTGAGAAGACAATTTCGGTGTTGACAAATAGCGATTCTGATTCCTTTTATTCAGTTACGTTTGAACGACACCCCCGTCAGCTGAAGTATTGATGAGCTTCTCTGTCTGCCCTCTCCCCTTTGTTTTTAGCCTCAGGCTTAAACTTCAGCAACAATTTATCGAACAAATCACATTGGCGGTTAAGTCCTTCTTCTAGAGTTCATTCGTCAATTTTGCATTTTCTGACTTGTCGTACTTTGACTTCATGTGCACATGTGAATTCCTGCAGTCAAGTTCATTCATGAAGTCACTGACAAACTAGAAACAGTGATGGCTCGAGCACAGGGCCCCGAAGTACTACAATCACAGCAAGCACTGACATTTATTTCGTATTGTCAGTGCATACGGATCGCGATCGGCCCATCAGATATTCCCTATTCGGTCTATTAGGTTCACCATTATCCCAGAATCTCGGATTTTGTAGAGTAGCCGATGGTGTGGAACACTGTCAAAGGCCTTCTTTAAGTCGATGCAGACAACATCAACATTGTGTTTTCATCTAACGGGCGGGAACACTGCTCCACTGAATATAACATGTTAGTAAAACCAGAGTGGTTTCGTCGAAAGGCATGCTGAAAACTGTCGAAGAAATCCCTTTCTTCAAGGAATTTTGTAGTAGTTTTCTTATTATACTTTCCATAACTTTGCAACAAATTCGTGACAGGCTTTCCATCCAATAGCTGGTAACACTTGACCTTGGCCCACCCTTTGAATGGGGTATATATTTGTCACCTTTCAATAGGAGCGGAGAATGTCTCCGTCAAAGGATAACTGCAAAATATGCGATAGCTGTCTAAAGAGTTTACAGGCAAACCCATTTAGGACGTTTGCTGGTATTTTGTCCGGAGGCAGAGACTTGCATTCCTTAGGCGCAAGTAGCTCCTTCTTCACATCTTCTTTGAAATCAATGCTTCTTGTGGATAGGCGCCGATTTGTACGGCCAATATAGCTTGTCCTATAGGAACAAGTAAAGGAGTAAATACACTTGGAGTTGGTCTGAGTTGGTAGCCTATTTTTGCCTTTCTGCGTAAGATGGGATTGGTCGAGAACAATGCTAGAACTCTTGCTGCCGGGATGGCGCGTGAAATGGTTTGTTCAAGACGCCTTCTCAGGAGTCCACTTGCCGCGTCCCCTTGAAAGGAGACTTTGAGGAACACCGTTTTTCTTTTCCGCCGTCGGTGTGATGAGTTTTGCCGGCCGTTTGGTAAGATTGCTTACAATAAATTTGTCAGTATTCCTGTTCCCGCAAAGTAGGTCCTGGATTCCTCTGAGTTCCTCATCAACGCTATCTGCCGAACAGATTTTTTTAGCCTCTTGCGCCAAACAGCGAACTAGATTACGTTTTGTTCAGGGGATACGAATCAGTAGAGATTCGTTTACTGCCAGACAAGGTGCCCTTCCAAAAGGCGCTTTTTGAATGCTGCCGTCAGCTCTTCTGCTTAGAAAGACGTTTGGGAAAGACAGGGAGCCTGCCCTTTCCACCTCCATTGCAAACTTTATCGAAGTATGTACTTGACTTACAGCATCCATGGGGTTGGTTGCTTTGGTTTCTCTGGTGGCAATTGTAAAGATGTCCTAACATACCGACTGTAGTACCTTCACTTAATGATTTGGTCGTTTAACTGAAACTCCTCCAGCTTGCCCATGAAGAAATCGCCTAGGAGAGAACCAAGAGGCGATCCCATAGCAACGCCGTCTATTTGTCCATATATGTCGTTGTCAAAAAGGGACTGTGCATGTTGAGTTAATTTTAGTAATAATTCCTTGAGTGCATTCGTCGGAGTATCCATTTCTTAGTGGTTACTCGACGGGAATTCACGTATATACTCGACTGCCTCTGTGACCGGAGCGTTTGTGAAGATTGATAAGACATAAAGTGACAACATCATCATACCGTCTAGGTCTAGGTTTTGACGCCTTTAGTGAATTCGACAGTGTCCCAATCAACGTGCGGATGCCCAGTAAGAACACCAGACCGGTTTTGTACCGGTGATTAACCCCTGGTGGTAGTGGACGTTCTTTACCAGAAATTTAGCCGAACTTCAATTGTCTCCATGTGCTGGGTGCACAAACCATATTCTCACAACAGCACGATATGGGTGCTCTTTTCAAGCGGTGCGATGGGCCTTAGTTCTTCAACAATGATTTGGTGTTTTGTGAGAATGAGGTTAAGACAATATGCCCTTCGAGCCTCCTTTTTATTCTTGTTCGCGACGTGACATTCTTCGTGAAGAAGATATTGCCTGTTAGTTTAAATAGTCCAGAATTAAAGGAATTGCCTGTCTCGTCTGTTATTCGGGTATTCCGGTCGGTCGTCGGGATAGTGAGATCTCCAGTGACTGGTGCGTCTTGGTTATAGACCACGCCTTTAACCGATCCAAACACTGCCTCGTCAACCCCTTTAATTTGATTGGACAGCCTGCATATGGTCAGCAAACCCAAATTTGGTGGACCCAACATCTTGACTTTTAACCATAATTACCCATGGTTACGGGAGCAAACAATTTTGCGTCCTTATGTGGTAATGCTCCTAGTGACGTACGTCGTTAGTCCTTCCAACTTTTTTACGCAGCCGGTCGCAGCAGATAAGTGGTATTCATCGAAGAAATTTGTGCATCCAATACCTCGGTCTGCAACTATGTCTCTATGGTGAAAATGGCGTCCGATTCCGTTTTTGATATCCCCACTTTTAGCGCATATAGTTTTGTGGAGCAAACTCTAGGCATTTGAATAAAGAGAGCGGAGTTTTGTCCTAAAAGATTCTCGAAACATTTTTGGATCGCTTTTACTGGATATTTCATGTGGCTTATCCAGTTCAATGTCCGAATTTGAGTCTACCAGTGTTTGATCGAAATGGAATTCGATGTGTCGATCGTCATTTTCACCTAGCGACTCGGCAGATAAGTGCATTCTTTTTAGGAATTTGGCCATCCATTGTAATTAGCGCTATTATGTCTCCCGAGAAATGGCCTCTGAACATCTGCAATTTCTCCATTCAGTATTCGTACACTTTTTCGCCTGTGGTGGATCTTCTCGGGGGTTCTCTCTTGAGTTCCCTCCATGCCTCTCGTTTGCCCGGTGGGAAACTTCGCTGAGTAATGTTGTGTGGACGTTTCAGCGTGTCGATTAACTGTTCAGCAGTGGCAACGCCTGTTCCTTCCTTTGGAGAACAAACTTTAACGATTTTTGCTAAACGGAAGCCGAAGATCGCTCTTATCATACAATTAACTAAAATTGCAAGTGCTGGCGAAAATGCAACGATGCTCACCAGCTCCTGATAATAGGCGATTCCAGTAGTGCTTGACACGAATTCATATTATCCCAAACTGGTATTTCATATTTAATAGGCATCAGATTGATTTCTCAACTTACGCAGGTTATTTAGTTTTAGCATTTTACTGGTGCGAGTTCATTAATAAGTTTGGTAGCAGGTCGAAATTCAGTATCAATCGAAATCCCTCTGAGGTTGAACAACTTTGTAACTAGGTGAAAAGACGCAGCCACTTCCCACAAAAATTAGGATCAGTCACACTCAGTAGTTGCGATATTGTGTATTTATAACGATAAGTTTTCGTTAAATTGAGAATAAATAGAACCATCATACAACACGTGAAGAAGACTGGGAAGATATCGCTCTCAGAAGAGTAAGTAACAAAGGCGACGGTAAAATTAAATCATGGCCTTTATTATACTCTCTTTTATAATGTGTGGAAGGTCTTTAAAGATTTGGATGCAGGGGTTACGACCGACAAAGTGCTGGATTTGAAGATATTCGTAGCTGATTCCTTTCTTTCTCATTATCACTCCCTAAGCGACCCTTTTCCTGTCTCGTTTGACCTTTAATGTTTAACAATATTATTTTCATCTGACTAGGAATACAAGTCAAATGAGTCCGCATAGACATTATATTACTGCGTTTCTAAAATTATGTGGTTTTCAAAGAACCCATCGAACGAGTTAGGTCGTTCAAAAATTGAAAATGTTCAAAGACATTTTATTAGACGGCAAATAATAAAGGCACATCCAAAATCTACACACCTTTAAGAGAAGGCTACGCCTTTATCTGAATACTGACTCGATTAAACTTTTATTTTCCTCATCCTTC
>CACRXP010001067.1:46032-59562 GCA_902702965.1 Spirometra erinaceieuropaei | reverse complement strand
GTGTTAGTATTAACTTTATGTGATTTCTCATGTCATCACACGATTTTCTTTTTATACGTATTGGCATTTTATAAAGTAGTATGATCGGGCAGCTCGATAAAATCCATTTTCTACCCAGGCTTTGCTTATGTTCAGACAATCTGTCATCGTGCTGGAAATTGTTATATCTATCTGATCTTATTTACTCCCGGCACCCTCCGTCGTTAGAACTGCGGTTGCATAGGCTACACAGGCCAGTTATCAGAGCAGTTGTGGAGTACTGTGGTGTGGTGCATGTCACCACTCAGCTTTTGTGGTGACGTGTTTTCACTTTTGTTGACATCTACAAACCAGGATTAACTGCCCTAACGCGGATTATAAAGTGATATGTTCTGCGAGTAGGTACTGATGGAAAACAGTGCGAGCCTTGTAATTCTAGGCAGGTGACAAACAGTATGACAACTCGACAAAACCTGCATACACCTAATTACATATGTGGTTATCGTAACTGTTTCCTGGTCACAATTTGAGCTTATGGCCGATGTGCTTCCCCTGAGGTGAGGATCGCATTGTTTCCAAATATATGCCCATGACAAAGTTCGTACTGCGTGCACTAACAGCTTCCGAAAGTGTCACGTTACTTGCAGTAATCTTAGGCTTGTCTGCCTGTTCACCGATTTTTGCACCCACACTTCTCAGGTTTGTTCTTTATAAGTGAGTAGTAGTGGCTATTCCTTTATCGCCCGGTTTCCATCCCCTCCGAAAACACCGCATCTCTTAGTTTTTCAATTCGTTCTCCACGATACGACTAGGATACGTTCACATTTAGAAGTATTTTATGTACAATACCGCCCTTTACTCCATCGATTTGGACGTACATCCGGAGTTACTATATACGCTTTCAAAGACGCTTAAATAATGATTGTCCCGGTTTCATTTTTTTAGAACTAAAAGTTCTTGCGATACTGTCTCCATGAACAGGTTAGAGTTGTTTTATGAGAGCAAGTCGGAAGTTCATCCTGTATCGATGTGCTTTTTGCTCAAGTGAACATACACTTAAGATACTCGCCTCTTTCAGCCATCTCTCGCAGATGTCATTGTCACCGTTTGTGTCCTCGTGTACTTTCATTCATTACAAATGTAAACCTCTCTGCCTTTGACTGGTTCGAAACAGTCACTTGCTCCTCTAAAAAGCAGGACTAGACCGTCCAGTTTAGTGCCTTAGGGGTTGTTGATGCCCCACCTACTCACTTGTCTCTCTCATTCGACAGACGTAATTATTTTTGGAGTCACTACAATTGGTCTTTTGTTCATGAGTTGTTTTCTCACATCGCGATAGCTTCAAGGCCTCAATTTAATCCTTCTTGTTGTTGCGTCAGCCTTCGATACTGTGGAAGATCCTGTTAAAGAAGTTATTTTACACAAATCACAAATCAACGAAATTCTGGCCCTTCGTGTTGGCCAAGTTTTTTTTTTCAGTTGACAAGTTTAGGCCTGTCGATAATGTTTGCCTCGGCGGAGTTCTGTTCCATGCAATCACCTTTACTTTGATTTCTTCAACTTATTTCCTAGTGGCGTAAATCTCTCATTTCCCTGAGGGGAACTCGTTTTTGATTTTACTAGTATAACTGTCGTCCCCCAGCGCATCAATTTATCTGGCACATTTACATACCTACGACGCAATTTTATAAAACTGCTACCGACCAATTTTATCGTCATTCTAGCCACAAAAATGAGCTAATCCTCTATGCCTAAGTTAGTTTGGAGCAGTAGTTAACGGCAAGTAAATTTTTTGGATAAAAGCACGACCTGTTTTATTGCTGTACTTTACGACTGCTGTTCCACGTCTTTAAAGGAATGTCGTCCAAATCTACGGAGCCTATGTTGAGTTTCACTGTAAAATGGTTCTCTAAGTAGGTGTTTGGCCCTTTCGCCTAGTTGTCTCGTACCCTCAATCGGACTTTCTTGTTTCAGCCATTGACCCTTAGTTTGGATCACGACAATGAGTGAATTAGACCAGCTTCGGCAAGAAAGCGAGCAGCTAAAAAATCAAATCCGGGTAAGCAACTCACTCAGTTTACATCTTGCTGCTGTTTAAAGTGCAAAAATGTTTCCGCAGATAATACTATCAACTCGTTCCTTATAGCGGCCATTTAAAACTCGTCTTCCCATCCGCTCATTCCGGTCGGCCACTGTCAGTTATGAGAGCCACTTTACACAAGTATCGATTAAAGAGGATTTCTAGCTCCGGACACGCAGTCACGGTAGCTTAGTCAATAATCATGGCCCTACTCGTTAAACACTGGGGTAACTGCATTGGTTACTATGATTAAGGTGTTCTGTTTCTCAAAAATAAACTTTGAGAGTTAGATGCTTGTGTACGTCGTTGAAAATTAGCAACATTGCATGCACTGTAGGTAAGCCCAGCCACATTCTGCCAACACAGTATCTGACTTTCAGCACCAAGCATATCTCTTCACCTGCTCCTGGAATTCGCATTTTAGTTTTTACCGACTTTAAGCATATTTTTTGTTCATTTGCTATGAACGTGGCAGTCGACTTTCTGCCGATGAAACTACTTGTTCCTTCAGATATCTTTACTCTTGAGTTATATGTTCACCGTCCACCCCCGTCCCCCTCCCTCCCTACTTTAGGAGGCCCGCAAGGCGGCTGCCGATACGACCCTCGCTCAGGCCACCACAAATGTCGATCCTGTTGGGCGCATTCAAATGCGCACCCGTCGTACTCTTCGAGGTCATTTGGCGAAAATATACGCCATGCATTGGGCCACAGACTCGCGCAACCTTGTCTCTGCTTCTCAGGACGGCAAACTCATTGTGTGGGATGGTTACACAACAAACAAGGTGGGTTTACTGCTTACGTCTCCACATCGTATGCGCGCGCTACTTTTCACTCAGATTAAATAAGTTCATTGATTACAGGCACTCTTTCAAGGAATAATTGATACTGTCAGGTAATCGGTAGGGTACTTAATGTTAATCCTGTTCCGTTACTTTTCTGTTACCTCCGCGATACTCATAGACTGTCGGCTTGTACTTGCTAACGGAAATCCTCGCTGCCTCTATTTTGATCCTTTTAGGTGCACGCAATCCCCCTACGAAGCAGTTGGGTCATGACCTGCGCCTATGCTCCATCGGGGAACTTTGTTGCCTGTGGCGGTCTCGATAACATTTGCTCCATCTACAGCCTTAAAACGCGTGAGGGCAACGTCCGTGTCAGTCGCGAGCTTCCGGGACATACCGGTTATCTCTCATGCTGCCGCTTCCTTGATGATAATCGAATTGTGACCAGCTCCGGTGATGTCTCTTGGTAAGTATCCGCCTGCTTGGTCCACCCACACATCCACCAACATATCATCCCTTTCGAGTTAAATATCTTGAACGACCGTAGACTCCTATGGTTTCGCCTCTAGAAAGATCGTTGTTCCTATATTTCCAAACTTGTAGTTTTTTTTCTCAGCGGTCCTTATCACATTTTCCGCCGTTCCACTACTGAATCACGTACGCATGCCTTGTTTGCTGCTGTCGAGAATATTTGAAGTCGTGGGTGTGGAGTTTGCTAGTTCGACCTGGTTCCACAACCAAGTGCCGTTTTCCAGTCCTGCCTAGAAACTTTGCCTGAGTCTTTTCTCGACGCCAATGGGATGTTCCACCAATTATTGGATTTCGGATAAACGTCATTTGCATCCAGGCATCTGGTGTGCAGTTCATAGACGCTACACCTCCCAAAAGTACCTAAGGTCGAAAATGATCACTTTATGCATGCACTGTCCAAACTGTGGATTGGGCGCACATTTCACTCCTCGCGCGGACATCACATTGGTTTAGAAGGCTCATTGAAGTGTGTCGCAAACTGCTCATCTGCACATGTTCCAGTTTTTGATGCAGAGTTGAACGACTATAGTTTTTGGACACCAAATCAACGCTGAACAGTCATGTCCCCTCACGCAAGCAGGCAAGATCACTAAACGCCAAAATGCCTGCGAGCTTTGTATTAATTAATACACTTAGTCAGGGTATCCATTCCAATTTTCCTGGCATTAAGGTAACGCCTTGACCACTCGATTTCGGGGGGAGGGGATTCTATACGTGCGTTTTTAACGACTGGCTGCCACCTGTGGTATGCGACGAAGCTATTAAAGCATATAAAGTAAATTTATGGTCCTCCTTTCACGTAGAAGACTACCTGAGTCGTGTTGCCCTACGCTTAAACGCGGAAGGCATCCAAAACTAGTACTTAAATCCTGCCCTGATACCTATTCTACAACTATCCTGTGATTTATCGGAAATGAATTTTACTTCAAGTTCTCAGCCAAGCAATATAAAATATTTACGTTTTTCAAAGAGCCGTTAGTGTTAACATGTGGATGTGTTTTCCTACAAGTTCTCCTGGTTTTGGACCACCTTATATGCATTTTCACCCAGAAGACTTGACCAAATGACCTATTTAAACGCTATTGCATATCGAATTTCTCTACGACAGGCAACTGATAAGTGGAACCGTTATGAGGCTCTTTTGGGAAAACTAGCGTACGCCGAAAATGGACGCTTTTCAAGCCACGATCGCAGGCATGTTGCGGTAATTTGGCGATGGTTTTTATGCATGCGCATCTGATCGAGTAGACTCAAACGATGTGCAAGTACGGCTTTAATAGGTCGATGGACATGAGAGGTGTTGGCGACGACTACTCTGCCCATCCGCACCGTGACAGACACATGGATGTCTAAGTATCCTATGCGGAAGTCGGATTTCGAGATGTTGTCTCCAACCTACTCGATGTACGCTGTACAGGTTCTTATCGGTCCGCTTTATCACAGTGGTTGGCAGTGTAAAAAAACTTTGACTAACCTTGCTCAATGAGTGACCTCGTCATAGATGCCCAGGCTGCTTTTTTTGAGAAGCCAGCAAGTCACGACTTGCGTGACCTCGATATGGTGTTCTGCACCTACCGTTACCGCAACGTCACCAAACCATGATTTCCAACGCGAAAGTGCACTTACGAATTTCGCCAACTATCCCGCCAGCTTGTACACACGCTGCAGCTTTGCGATGAACATCGCAGGTCTCCAAGGCCAGCTACGTGAACTACCAAGGCCGACGCGGGGGCGGACGGCTTCTTTTTACGTGTCCATATGACCGTCTGAGGGTTCAGGAAACCCCACGACGACGATGATGCCGCTGGCGCCACCGTTCACGATTTATGTAAATAGTAAACCAAACACCTGCATGCGCGCTCGTAATAGCCTGTCTGTGTTTTGGGGCTTATTTTATTCTCTACGACAGACTTGTTGACTTAGGAACATCTGAAAAACAGTGCTCTTCTCACTTACATTTCCGCTTCGTACATACAGAGTTTGGAATGCAAAACTTTATTTAACTGCTGCACATCCAATATTTGCTTTCAAAAGCACGTGTGCTCCACCGTCGCCACTCTACGACAAAGCCGTGTAAATTCTCGAAACATCTGTCCCGAATTTTAGATAGTCCATTGAAGAAGGATTCCTAGCTATGGCCTCTGTAGTGAACAGTCAGGCATCTGAGATCACAACGCCCAATTATTGATGAGCGTGTTTGCGGAACATTCCAAAGCCGGAGCGTTCGTGTCAGATACAATGAAACCCTTTGTTCCTGTTAATTTAGTTGCCGGTCACTCGGCGCATCCAAAGGTGGTGGTGATTATTTGAACCACCCACTGACGAATAAGCAAGCGCGTACCATGCCGTAGCAGTATCCTCAGACATCGCTTGACATCGATCGGCCAAGCCGGTTATTCGTAAAATGATCACAGGGGAGTGGCATTGCAACGTGGCGAATGGCGCCCGCTGTTCAGTAAGGCCCCCCCCCGCCCCCATCTCAAGCAGTAGGGTCCCACTCTTACCATATTTCCGCCAATTTTCATCAGCCTACCAGACTAGTGTCCACGTGGGGGAAGAGGCCTAACAGTTTGCGAGTTCATTCGCGCCTAAGATTTCAGATGAATTATGTTTAGTCTCGTCAAAGTGTCTCCTAGAAACTTGTCTTCCTGTGTCTGCAATCACACACACACACACACATTGAAACTAGGCTGGGGTGTGCTATCTACCCGAGACGCATGCGTTCCCATTTTCGATGTGGAATGTCTTCCCTGAGAGGTAAGTTGGACCAGGGCTTGCCCTGCACCAGTGCCATTATCTTTTCCTTCCCACTCTTTGCCCGAACTTAGGCCTGTTGCAGCACGTGTTGATGCATACCATCAACCGAATCAGCATTCGAAAACTCAAACAATCGTATACGTAGAGTTGCTGCAGTGGTAGTTTCATCAAAAACAATCGTATCAGCTCTCACGTCAGTTGTCAACCTTTCGTCCCTCGACTGCCAGATCGTGGTAGTACTTTGACTCTCCTTAATGTCAAGTATTGTGAAAAAGGGGTGCGTAGTATCGGCATGAATTTTCTTGTTTCCTCTTGTAGTAGGATGGGTGTGTTCACTATCGCAACTGACAGTTCGACCGTTGTTGCCGTCGATGTCCACCGTGTGCCCCACAGCAAGGTGGAGCAGGGACGGTGGCCTGTGCGTGAATTAGTTTATAGGGAATGCAGACTTGCACGACATCTATCACACTCCCTCCTCCCTCCCTCCCTCCCCCCCATCTGTGGGATCCGAGCCAGGCGTTGGCGGCACGCCCAGGTGCGGCTTCGGCCGTGCCAGCCTCCAAATCTATGTTGCGTTGGTTCAAATCCTGGTTATTGTTGTGTGGACCAGGGGGTGTGGTGGAACGCCAAGGTGAGGATCCGTCCGAGCCATCCACCTGCGGCCTCCCTCGTCTCCGGTCTTCTTGACTCTGTCTTGACACCCGGCCCAGGCGGGGGAGGAGGAGAGAGTGTAGGTAGATGCTACGCAAGTCTACTGGCACTATAAACCCCTGCGTAAGTCACCGTCCCTGCTCCCACCGCTGCTGCAGCTGTGGGGCACACGGTGGACATTGTCGAAATCGACGGTCGAACTGTCACTCCTGCATGCATCTCAGACATGGGCGATGGAACCCCCCGAGTAACATTAAGCGACAGTTGCTTTTTGTGGGGATTCCGTACGTGTTTTGAATCCCTTGAGGCCTACGGTAGGGCACATGTATCTGAACTAATTTCCGCCCAAACCCCATTTCTCCTACGTCGTCGCCCGCAGTACTCCACGTTTAGTTTTGATTGCATTCTATTCAATTGTCATCCTTTCGTTCATAAATTTCAGAGAATTAAATATTCGTCTCCGCGCCAGCTCTGTTGTAAGCGTGTCGACTTTTTTGCCCACTAACCCGCCTCGTCTGCCTAACCACTTCTCACCGTGTTTTCTCGTCCTTGTGCCTTTGCGTGTTTGTGCTCTGCTAACTAGTCGTTTGCCTACATGTAAGCCGCCATGTTCCCACATGGTCCTCCAAGGATGGTAGTTTTCTCTAAACCACCTTGCCACCGAATGTCCTTCTTTTCGTCTTCACTTTTGTGCCTTTTGTTAGAAATCTTGGTAAGGTGTGGTTGTGTAGCCGCGCCTGATGGACACAATACTGTTGGCCTACTTAATTATCTTAAGTTGGTATTATTGCGTTGGCATGCTGTTGCTGTACGTTGCGGTGTGTGTTCTGTTGGCGGCCCTGTTTTTGTTGCCGTGTCTGCCTTTCTTGGCTCAATGCCGGTGGTCCTTCTTGACTTTCGACCTGTCGTCTCCATCCTACTTTCGCGTTGGGTGTTTCAGGGTTAGGATTTAGGGCTGCGGTTAAGGTTAGGGTTAGGGTCAGGGGGTTAGAGCAACTATTTCTCAACCACTCAGGGTACAGCCGCGCATTAGCAATAGCTTTTCTTTTGCATACAATTACTTGACCCCGTCGCCTGTGCGTTGCCCGGCCCCACCTGTAAAAACCCCTATTACCACCGGCCCCGTATTACAGGTGACTTGGGTTTGCTTACCTCAGGTGCGGCTACATAACCACATCTGACCGAAATCTTTTATCAAACTGAACCTCCCTTTCCCTTTTTGCGCTTCAACCGGAAGAATAGGCGTTGTTGCTGCTAAACCAAGGTCATGCGCGATATCCTAGATGAGGAAGTAAACATATCGTGTCATGCTTATTTTCACTGCTTCACTCACCGTCCCCTCCCCCCGCCTCCCATTTTGACAGCGGTCTCTGGGATATTGAGACAGGACAGCAGATCTGCGCCTTCACTGGACACACTGGCGACGTCATGAGCCTGAGTCTCTCTCCCGACATGCGCACTTTTGTCTCTGGCGCCTGCGACGCATCCGCGAAAGTGAGTCCACCCCACGCGCGCCCACGGCCTTCATGACTCCCTATTTCTGCCTGTTATTCCTTTATTTTCTCCCTCCTCGGCTAACTGTGAACCCTGCCCTTGTGGCACTTTTTAAACGACTGCGTAGAACTTCTGGACCTAGCTGCCGTAGAATATGCTTTGGTGGTAAGGGTTTATTATTATTATAGCGGGGCTTGTGGACACACCAAGCCACGAGCCTGGCGTCCTACCGTTGAGCGAGTGGTGTTGTGGATTGTAAAGCCGCCCCAATCGCCATCGTTTACGGGTCCATTTTCCGTTAAAGGGTAGTCGTTGGCGTTCCCAATACCACAGTCTTGCTTTATACGACTGTAGTCATGCCTGATCTAGCTGGCTTCGCACTACACTTCTCCATTCACAGTGGATCCGGTGAGCTCGAAGCGATCTGGTGGAAACCGAATGCCAACGGATTGCCAATCGCCCTGACGGACAGCATCGAGCCAGTTTTCGACACACTATCTCTCCCCTTCTAGCCAGGGCGCCACTGGATTTAGAACGGCAGGCCTGAGTGGATAAAATCGGGCGATGGACTTGATGAACTGTTCTTAAGCAACTTTAAAGCTTACTCTCGTCTTGTACGCGCACAGCCAGTTGTTGGACAGTTCGTTCTTCGCAAACCATGTCAAAAGGACGCAGTTATTGGTCTGTGCTCGAGTTTGTCCATCTCCCTCTCTCTCTCCGTTTCCACTGATATGATACAATGGAGGCGACCCTAAATAAGCTCGATGAGTGGTTGAGTTAGACATCCCGTCTACGTATGTCATACGTTACAGTCTCCAATTCCGCACATATTAGACCCCCATGAGGGACCTCGGCTCTCGTATAAGTGACGATGCCATGAGGGTCGTATTAAGGAAAAGCCCCTGCGGCCTTCTCCCAAGTCCTGAGGAAGACCACTGTATCCCGCCAGCTGGCAACCTTCCAGCACGTCGTGACGACGTAAACCAGGTTACTGTGTTGAGGGTTTCGAAGATTGTCATGAGAGGAGGTACTTCCGTATTGGCTCATGTTTCGCGCACCAGTGGCTTGTTTGAGCCATCCAGCTGGCTGGCAATCAGAATAGGCGCAGTGGATGAAGTGGCGTAAGCATCCGTCCAACGCATGCCACACGGGTTAGGCGGCAGCAACCTAGGACGCATACAGACTCAACTCTGCTCGACTAATGAGTTGATGGGATCTTGGCCAAAATGCCTGGTTGGTAGCTGTGTCTACTCTTATCTGCATTTAGAACATGACGGGTGTTGGAAGGGTTATTCAGACCGATCCTCCCCAGTATACTCCAGTTCTCCGACATTGCAGACGCTCACCAGGTCTTCGAAGTTACCCTTGATCGCGGATAGAAGCTGGCGACGTGCTGTAGCCCGCGTAGATTAAGGTGGGATCGGTGATCGATCACTGCTGGGAAATACGGTTGCCTTTCTTCCACCTTAACAGCGAAGCGTTGGGGATAAATCAACTGCGGTTTGTGTTGGGGTTTTCCCTAAGTTTTTAGGGAATGGTAGTTGTTTCAGTTTCCCATGCATTCATGATCACCACACACGCGATACATCCGGGAGATTGCTTCAGCTTTGCGTTCGTGGCCGCAGCCTCGGTGATAATTTTCGGAACATACATGCATCTGCCAGTTTAACGGACAAGACGAATGGGCAACGGGTTGTGTATCGAGAAATGGGACTCATTTACGTTTCTGTTCGTCATAACGGCCGACCAACGAAGTCGCGCGCTTCTCACCCCTGTGGTTCTCGCACTTAACAGTCAAGTGCACACTTTTATCAAGTACGCTTATCTGACTACTAATCGAAGCTCCCAGACGCTAATCATGTAACTCGGTAATCGCGCTGCTCCTTTTTTACTCTCAACTTTTGTGCCATTGTGCAGCTGTAAACTCCGGTTTATGTCCAGTTCGTCTCCCCACTCCTACGGTCAATCCAAACTACTTCCTAGACCCCGTCTGTCATCTCCCGCGAGAGGCGTTGGCACTTGTCCAGTCTTGTTTCGTATACACGCATCTCGGGGGCATTTAACTTCTACAGCCTAGACACGGCCGCTTCTGTTGCGCGTACTTATTTCTTCCTGTGGTACCGTGTTTTCTCTGCAAACATACACGTGCTGTAATTTGCCCTGCGCGACGGCCGCTCGCTTGCGCGAAAAGCTTGCCCCTGCCACAGATCTTCGTGCCTGCAGCAGCAGCAGCAGCAGTAGGCGATCTTGCCTAGAGCGCACCCGCGCTTGGACCGTCGTCATTCACGCTGCCTTTTCCTCCTCTACCGCCGCCGCTCCCTTTTGGGTGTGTGTGGTATGGACGCGCTAGCAGCGCGGGGATGCTGCCGCGCGCGTGTGTGTGCTCGTGCCGCCGCCGCCACACGCTACGCTGCTCCGGCCATCGCCTGCTATATGGATTTTTCGCACGCGCGCCGTGACGACGACGACGATAAGACGCGCACGGTGCTGGCGGACGCATTTTGGTGCAGACGTGCCTGCGTGCTGACAGCGCCAGTGGCAGCAGCAGCAGCAGCAGCTACACAGCGCGTTTTTGCGCATCCCGTCTCCTCTCCTACCTTTCCCTTTTTAGCAGACCTCTTCCATTGGCCAGTCGACAGCAAGGCGCCGTTTCGCGTTCTCCCAGCTTTTGCGGTGCGTCCGCGCGCGCGCGCGTTACTGTTGCTGCCGCGGCTTCGTCATCGTCATTATCACCACCACCTCCACCGCAGCCATCGCGTCGTCATCCCGCCCGGTTCCCCAGCTCGTTGTGAATGCTTCCTGCTCGCTTTTTCTCCCTTTCGCCTTCCTACTGCGCAAGCGGACTCGTGTGGGTTTGCGTCAGGGGAAGACCTCCACTCCTTTTTAGTCTGCCAGGCAGTTATCCCCCACCAATCACGTTTGTGTCGTCGTGCCGTGTGTCTGGCGACGACGGAGGAGGAGGAGCAGGAACTAATGTTGTATGCGTCCGTTTGTGGGAGCAATTATGCTGCTCTTACGCTACCAGCTCTATTCACCCCTGGCTGGCGCCTAGCCAGGCAACGTTGCATTCGTTTCTTGGCATGTCTATGCGCACGCGCCGATGCGTCAGTGGAGTAGAAGAGAGGGTGGACGATAATACGTTAGTGTCGTAGTGGTGCCGCCACGGTTGTTTTCCAGCTCAAAGTGTGAGCCTAAGCGGCAGCGCGTTCTCGTAGGGCCTTCGCTATACTAAACCGCTACCGGCTGACGTCTGGATACCTTATTCTACTATGGGGTGCTGGGGACTTCTGCCGCCACTCCGTGGGCCATCTAAGTATCATGTGACGAATCCGTTGGGGAGTAGTGCTCTGCCACACGTTGCCTCACTTTATGCATGCAAACTCATTCCTCGCAGTCTGCCCTCATGTTAGCTCTTGGCGTCTTGGTATTCATCATAGAAAGTAGTCGCATTGGTCTCGCATAATTGTTCTCAAAATGCAGTTGCAAAACTAGATGTTTACCCAACAGGCAGTCGCCATGAACACCGTTCGAAAGGGGTCCGCAGCCTGAGATCATTGAGGCATTGTTTTATTTCATATCCCGTAGTGATCGTAACGTCTGCGTCTGGTCAGTGTTACTGGACCACTCCTCAAGCCGGTATGACCTGAAAACCCCTGATCATTGTGAAGTTACATTCCGTCAATGGAATGAGTCGACCCTTGGAGGGTTCTTCATTTCAACACATTTGTTAAGTCCCCGCATTCGTCGCCACCAGCCCGAGCAAATCGACTACGGCGTAGATGCGTCAGAAGACCGGTCATAGGAACAGAGTTGGCTTCAATTAGGGAGTTTCTGAAGCAAGTGAAGAAACCAGACCGCAACACAACTCACGCCTACTATGAAGCCTCAGGTTTGAATGCCCTAGCTCGTGGTTTCCTTGGCTGATAAGTCCGTTTAAACGCCTCATCCTGCATCCTTTTTGCAGCGGGTCTAGGGCACTCCTAAAGTCCCCATATGTTTCGCAATCCACCTGCCCCTCCCCCCCCCCCGGATTCTGCGTCTAACGCTAAATTCAAGGCTTCTGTCCCCCCCTCCCTCCCCCTGTATTCAACTTTCTTATACCCGTTCTGTTCTCACTTTAGCTTTGGGACATCCGAGATGGGCAGTGCAAGCAGACCTTCCCAGGACACGAGTCGGATATTAACGCAATCACCTTCTTCCCAAGTGGTTATGCCTTCGGCACTGGCAGTGATGATGCTACCTGTCGTCTCTTTGACATTCGCGCAGATCAGGAGGTGGGCTTGTTCAGTCACGACAACATTATCTGTGGCATTACAAGCGTAGCGTTCAGCAAGAGTGGTCGTTTACTGCTCGGTGGCTACGATGATTTCAACTGCAATGTGTGGGACACTCTGAAGCAAGATCGCGCTGGTGAGCGTTTATTCTGCACTTTCCATCCCCCCCTCCCTAAACAATTCGCCTGTAGTTGATCGGCGATCCTAGAGGGGCGCTCACCGATCGTTCTTACGGAACTCATTCGTTCCGTTGTGCCTTACGGGCTCCCTATCGAGCCCAACCAGCAGCCGCACAGCGGCGCATGATATAGGCAAGATGATATTACCGACAAAGGCTGGTTGACCGACGGCTAATAAGCCAGAAATAGCCACTCCGGTCTCCTTTGTCGGTAGTATCATTCGACGCCGATATTTTTTGCTAAGGGCCTGCTTTTTCAGTTACTCGAGACCGTAATCGCAATCTTGGCCTGCCAAAACCCACTCAATTATTCTGAAGATAGGCGGTAAATCGTAGTTTCGAGACGAGTCCTTGGAATTACTACAGGCAAACTCAGGGACAATCTAGGATGACCATTTCAGGCTTTCCTGTCGTCGCTGCCTCAACCCCCAGGCAAGGATAACTTGGCGCATGAAACTGGGTTCGTTGGTTTAACGCTTACCTGGTTGACTACCGACGCACGCTCTCGCCCACGCGGTGGGAAAATTCAAAGTTACGCTGGGGCAGCATCCACCGATCTGGTCTGGTTACAGGACGGAAAGGGTGGAACACAACCGTCAGCTTCTTTCATCCTGAAGTGAGGTTACACCGCTGTCACGTGACGTGCAACTTTGTTTGCCGCATAGTTCAGCAGGAACAGGTTTGCACCTGTTGCAACCTTCATGTCGAATTTCCTCCTGGTCGTTCAACCACATCTTTTGCTGGCCCAAGTTCAGCATTGGCTGCCCCCTGTAGACAACTCCCTGACTCGGACAACAGACCG
>CACRXP010001067.1:2061-30294 GCA_902702965.1 Spirometra erinaceieuropaei | reverse complement strand
TTTGTCTCACTTTTTCTGAGTTGTTTCCCCCCCCCCCGCTTCAGCTTTGTGCGCGTTTCCCTAACGTAGGTGACTTGGTGGTTTTTCCGCTGCCCCGTTAATACTTGTTCCAGGCTCCACTTTCCCTCCTGACTGCTTCAAACAAATGTCGCTTAGGAGTGGCCCGTAATGGCTGGTTTAATGGTACCCTACTCTTCCGTGGCATCCTTATTCACGGCTGCCACTGATCCACGAAATAAGGCATAAATCAGTCTTGGCTTTTTTCCTCCTTTCTTCTGAGCTACTTTCTTTTCGTGACTACACACCACCTACCCCCTTTCCCTTCCAAGCACAAACAGACGCAACAATCTCCCTCATTCTGTTGTTGTTATTTTTATTTTGAACTGTATACCATGAGTGCAATAAGCTTTTCCATACGCCAACCCTGAACTTCCGTTTTGTTCTGTTCTCTCGCTCTCTCTCTCTCTATCCTTGTCTGTCTGTCCCGAGGGCTGAGTTTGCTCCTCTTTCTGGTTCCTACGTCCTGCAAATTCCCCTGAAAAAATCTTAGGATTTTTAACGGCACCTTTTGTCTGTTGACGTCGTCCGCGCGTCTGTTTAGTCTAGCCGGCGGGAGATCACTTCCACTTGTCCTGGACGACAATTCGACCATCCATTTCAACGATGTCCACCGTGTGCTCAACAGCAGGGACGGTGACTTGCACGTGAATTATTTTATAGTGGCAGCGGACTTGCGCACCGTCTACCGCACTCTCTCCTCCCCCATTCACCTGGATCCGGTGCCATCACCAAGCCAAGATTGGAGTCGGGAGAGGCCACAGGTGTCTGGCACGACGAAAACCAGCATTGCCTGGTCCACAACAAACACCTGACCAGGATCCAAGTGAGCGTGACGTCAGCCGGCAACTGGGCCCGCCGCCTCACCCTGGTGTTGGCATTCGTTATGGGTGCACAATCCCGATAACGCCTACCGGATTCCGATCTGGCCCCAGTGTTGGTCAAGCGCGTATTCCACGTGTCCCGTTTTAGGTTACCTTTAGAAAAGGTGTAGAATTGTCGCGTAGAAAACGTACCCAAGTTTGGTTATGCACGGTGGCCCGTTGGTTTCCGAATGGAATTCTTCCCATCACCTAGGTGGCCGGCAGATCATCACTTGGTAGTGGCTATTTCCCGCATGCTTCTTTCACTATCATCTGTTGAAGAGGCATGTGTCTGATGCACTGCTCATGGTGCAAGTCTTTTTGCCCCGGAATGAGTTGACAAACGGGAATGCTGGTAATTCACACAGTTGGCGGACTTGTCCCTGTATCTCGAAGGTATGATGCACGACCCTAGGTCGGGACGGCTGCCCAACTGCACAAGTTGTCCCACGCTCCGATTTCATGTAGTCTGCAATGTGGGAATAGTTGCCACTTTCTGGAATTAACAAATGTTCCTACCGAATATCGGAGAAGGTACGTACTAGTTTGGTTTGTCCAGGAATACGTCCATTTTTGGGATGTGACGTGCGTTTTGACACAACCGTTAGTTTTTTTAAACAGCCTTGTGTGGGCTTTTCCCCTAAGAGGAATTCCCTTCCCTCGAGTCTTAATGAAGATGCGCCCTGAAGCTAAATAAGTATCTAAGTGGATGTCGAAAACACTACTTGTCAGACCTGGCGCTTGTGTTTGGGGGGCCAGGCCGTGCGTGTGGCGCGCGCAGACAAGGTCACTTGACCATGTCAGCCACCGCGCCCATTCCCCGCTCCAGTCAACTGACCGCCTCGGACAGTTGCTGAGGCATGGGAACGGGAAGGCAGAGTGAGGTCGACGGCTCAGTGCATTTGCCTCACTATAAACAATCTGACGCGCTCGAAGCTGTCACTGTGCGCTGAAAACCGTGGCTCGGAAGGTTACCAACTGCCGGGATAACTCGGACCTCGCAGTGGTCCAGTGTTGTGTTTGTGTGAAGTATTTGGCTGGTGGTCTGAGAGTCAGGCTGTAATAGCTCCTTGATGTGGCTTTTATGGCACTCCCACTCCGTGGGGTCCGGATCGGGTGTGGCGGCACACCTAGGTGCGGCTTCGGCCGCGCCGGCCTCCATTTCTGTTGATCGAAACCTGTGCGGACCAGGGGTGTGGAGTGGAGCGCCAAGGTGCGGGCTCGACCGTACCATCCACCTGCGCCCTCGCCCGTCTCCGACCTTGAATCTGTCCTGACACCGGGTCCAGGTGGGGAAGGAGAGAGTGCGGTAGACGCTGCACAAGTCTACATTCACCACAAACTCACGCACAAGTCACCGTCCATGTTCCGCCTTACAGTGGGGCACGTGGTGGACATCGTCGGAACCGACGGTCGAACCATCAACCTGATGGACCACGTACACAAGCGGCAGTTCTTCAGGTGTGCTTATAAGAGCCGAAGCACCTACCGCGTAGGAACTTTCAGTAGTACGCACTGCCTCAGTTATTTCCAAAGATAGTGAATGGCTTGGTGAGCACTTTTTATTGGAAAACAAACGCGAACTGAGTAATGATTATCTCTGCCCACGTCCAAATCCCGCTTTTCGCTTTTATCTTACCACTGGGGTGTGGTACGTGCGGTAAGAGATCGAGGTAAATGCACCGCAAGTTCCTCTCACCAATTCATATGTGGCCCACCGTTACACTTTCGGGAAAGTGATCGTCATCGTTTCCTGTAATGGAAGGATTGTCGGGTATGGCGTCCCTGTCGTGCTACGTCAAGGCACGCGGTAGATGCGCTGGACCAACACGGGGCTACATCGGATTCTAGCAGGCCCTCTATCGGGAATGCGCACACGAAAATGGCGGCTTATCCAGTTGCCGGCTCACGTCTCGCCCACTGGGATCCGTGCCGCTTCCCACTTTTGTTGTGATATAAAATCCTGCTTAAGTGTTTGTTATGGACCAGGGGGAATAGTGGCACGCCTAGGTTCGGGTTTCGCCGCGCCAACCACCTGCGTCCTCTTTCACCTCCGGTCGCCTTGACTCTGTCTTGACACGGAATTCACGTGGATGAGGTACGAGAGTGTGCGGTAAGCGCCGCGCAAGTCGCCATCCCTGCTCTCACCCTTCTGTGGAGCAACAGTGGATATAGTCGAAAACGACGGTCGAACTTCAAGCCAAGGACTCACGGATGCTGCGGTGGTTTTGTGATGTTGCCTCGTTCGCCTTTGTTCCAGCCGTTAATTAGTTTTAATCTGCGTTACAGCTCGTGGTGCGCCCGTAGTAATCGGATTTTCCTGGTCTGATTACTAGCATAAATTGAGAGCGCTGGTCAGAGTAGGCAAACTCACATCTCTGCATATGTGCCCGGAAGATTTGCTAGAATGGCGACGGAGTATCAGGATCGGCCCGGAATAACAAGCTGGCTGAGGCAGGTTGGGCCTCAGGAGAGTCGGCAAAAACCTACCCGTTATGCACCTACGGCATGCAGATAGGTACCCGAATGGGCTGGTTTTTTGGTCGGTCCTAACTCTGGGCGGCAGCAGTTAGGACTTTGCCTTCTTCGTGGCTTAGTGTTCGCAAGTTCGCCACACCAAAAGGACCAGGGAGTTTCCACTCAAGGAAAGTGTAATTGCATCTGAATATGAGCACTCACGTACTTGAGAAATAAGTTCAAGTCATTGTCACCTACTGTTTTGAATACTGACTCCTGTAAGTCATCGATCCTCGGCAAGCAATGATGTCGACACATGTTTCCCCAAACAATACGACCATCTCGTCAATGAATCACTCGTTGAATGAGTAAATCCCTCGCCAATTGAGAGACATTGGGATTTTGCCGTCTTTACTGAACTCTCTAGGCGTCCGCTGTAGAGTTTACTGGCGTGTTTGGCTTTGAGTCAAAGGCTGTCCTAGCGATGACTAATTTCACATCGCGAGCGCGGCGCATCTGGTAGTCTCCAGCGCTTTCGAGCAAAACATCGGCCGGATGAAGGTCCCCTAGGCATTTCATTTAGCTGCAGATCTCTCAACTTCTAGCCGACGAACGTGGACTCAGGGCGCTACAATAATTAGGGTGAAGTTGAGTAGGCATTTCTTGGAAATTTAGCTCAGCAAAATATGTGTTCGCATCGCGTCGGGGTCACCAATTCGAATCGACCAGAGTATGCCCATAGCGCTACAGTTATCAGGCTGAATCCTTTGTTGTAGGGGAAGATGCAAGTCACCATAAGGAGGTATTTGTTGCATACAGAGCCCTGAGGTGCCCTCTCAGGCGGCAGTGGCCGCTAGTGGAGCCAGAACTGGTGTTGACTGCGTCCTGTCATGCCTGAGACAGTGATCGCAGCTTCTTTTTGGGGACAAGTCCACGTGGCTTGCATTGTGTTCACGGAGGGGTAGTGTGCAGACGGGCAGCTGTGACTGTGGACGCTCGTGTGTTGAAGTCGGTCGAGTGGCTGTAGGCCAGCGCGCCTGGAACCGCTCGCTGCGATCGGGAATGATCTTGACGCAACGGGGCCTTCAACCGGGGACGCCGGACATGGTCATAGTAACTGTCAGAAGCAACTCCTGTCTGCGTCCCAATTAGTTGCCAGTCCAGACCAGTCTAGTACGCTCGGGCTAGTGCAGCCAGCCCCATCGAAGACGTCAAGCCGCGAAGTCGATGACTTTTGAATGCACCCCCAGGAGTACTTTAAGGAACACACACACACACAACCTCGCCCGTAGAGTGCAAGCACTCATTCGGTCTCGGCTAGTGCGCCGCTGACTAGTCAACACTAATGGGTTCTGTGGACCACCCATCCCGTCGACTGGTCCCTCCCGTTTTCTACTTAGCAGACCTGGTCCGACCATCAGGGGTGGTTGGGCTACACCCATCTTCCTTGTCGTCACGTAGATTTCACCAATTCGGTTGTGCCAGTTCCAAAAATAGAATGAAATCTCGCGTGAATTCGCACTTCGTGACATTCTGGCCTTCCATTATATGACGTTACAGCCAAATGCAAAGAATCCACTCTTATGTACAGCCTTTTCATTTGATTTTTCTGTCTGATTTGACTCTCTTATTTCCTCCACAAAGCGTTTGCAATGCTGTTTCTTTTAGCGCGTTCTTTTATTGGAAGCGACGTCTTTTTACAATCTAACATTTCAAAGTGTCGAGTGTTTTATTGTAAAAAATTTCCTAGTCCATGCGCTTTTGGAGCGCAACCACTGTTGTCTCACGTTCCTAAAGTTCCCAGGCTACCTATCGCTAATTTTTTCCTTCAGAATAGCAGGCTAATGCAGGGAAGAGGACCGACGAAGCCATTTCTGGCTTATTGGCGTAGTCAGTCAGTCACCCCTAACCCTGAGTTTGGATAGCTTACGGTTCGAACCCGGAATCTTTGATCGTTTGGGCGTTTAGTCGAATGCACGCCCTCTGTAGCCTGATGGGGGATCGCTCTTCCTACGATAGTGACTATTCACAAGCTCAGTCGAGCGGCTAAGTGATGGGGGCTGTTGACTACCTGATATTGACGACGGAAGTATCCGGGCATGAATCGCAATTCCTACAAACCTATGGTCGGGTAAGGTTAACTGACGACGGCAAATAAGCCAGAAATGGCCGCCCCAGTCCTCTTTATCCTTTTTGCTGTATCCTGTATCGTTAGTGGTCGTTTTGAGACTGCCTGTTAGGGCTCTAGATTGAGGCCGAAGGTCCAACGCGACAACTATCTTCCGTAAGCCGATCGGTGAACGCCATTTCACTATGTGTTTATTCACGTAGGAATGGATGTCAATCGACTCGTGGGCTTGCCAAAACACTTATGCTCTGAGTGAGCGACTCGAGTGACAAAGAGGCCGACGGATAGCCTACGCTCGACTCCAATTGTCCTTGGGAATCGATGTGCCTGCTAAGCGCATTGCCGCCGGGACTTCACGACCCTTCTTATCTGAGCAGGTGGCTAATGCTCTGGGTTCCCCTCAGCGGTTACCTAGGGTAGATGGTTGCACCGCCAGCTGATGTTCGGGTATACGGGTGGAGGCATTTTTCTCAGTTTGGCCACAATGGGATGCAATATCATTGCCATATGAGATTCTATAAGTAACTATAAAAACAACCCTTTTTCTGCGACTGTCTCTGATGAGGAGTTCAAGTGGGAACCTGAAACGTTAGACCAACAAACTTCTAGCCCCAGCGGTCGTGTCTACTTCTGACCCCGTTTTCTATCCTGGCGTTAAGGTACAAAAACTGTGTGTAGCGTCCTGCGTTCCTTCCGGTGAGCTTCATTTCCCGGACTCGAGAAAGGCTGGCTGACGATGGCTAATAAGTCAGAAACGGCCATCCCAGTCTCTCTTATCTTTATCGGCATCATTAGTGGTCGCTTCGCGACTGTTTGCGGGTCGGGAGCCCTAGATTGCAACCCAGGGTACAACGGGACAAGGATGCTCAGTGACCTCGTGGATGAGCGCCCTCCCTACGATAGTATCTGTCTTCATGCTGCAATGACGAGATATCCTTGCGTCTATAAATCATGTAATGACGGATACATGACATCGTTCACGCGTGCGCACAAGAGAGCATCTTAGGTCCCGCCCCTGCCTGTCAGTATTCGGGGAATGAGAAATTATGGTTCCAGCTTCGTGGTTTTTAATCCTCGTCAATTGCCTGCCAAGTCCTAAAGCGGGCTAACAGTTTGGCCATTGCAAGCGGCGACGTCTGTCGTGTGTGTCTCACGAAATGGGCGTGAATTAGTTCATGATGACTTGCGCAGCACCTTCAGCGCTCCTCCTTCACCCACCTTGACCCGAAGGTAGTGACCGATGGAGCTAGATAGTCCGTCTACGCGTGCTACACACAACGTCGGGTCCCCACGCAATGTACCAGGCTCTGATGCTGGCAACCCCGATCTCACATCCGTGGAAGCGCCACGTTAATGAAGGGGCCGTTGCAACCTGACTGACAATCCTGAAAACGTGCGGGTCAGTTCGCAACCTTCCAAGCCATGATTCTTGGCGCGTCATGTCAAATTCAGTCGCGCAACACTTATGACGGTTCGGTCGTCATTGCTAACGATGTCCGCAGTGTGTACCACAGCAAGGTGAGAGGAGGCACGCGTAAGTTAGTTTATAGTGCTAGTAGACTTGCACTGGGTCTACCACACTTTCTCCTGCCTGAACTCGATGTCAAGACACAATCAAGAAAACTGAAGGTGACAGAGGTCGCAGGTGGCTGGCACGGCCGGACCCGCATTCAGACGTACCACCACACTCCCTGGCCCACAGCAAACACTTAACCAGGATTTTAATCCAAAACAAATTGAGTCAGAAAGAGGAGGATGGCACAGGTCACTGGGAAGCCGTGCCCACCACCTGTATACCCAGTGGGAGAGCAAACGCATCCACCGGCAGGGAATCAGGTACCAGAGAACTACCAACACGCACCGGACTGCGAGGACCACTGTTTACTTAATCGTGGTATGGCATACCCACAGAGTCCTTAAAGCCTCGCTACATTTATAGTTAGGAATTCGCTGACTAGCCGTGAGGATGGACTTCTCTTTCCTCTCGCATTCACTTCTGGGCCTTTAGTAACTTCTGAACCCCTGGCGATTACTGACTTGGCATGAAGTATGCGCAACACGTGTTTGCCTTCCATTGCACTTCGCTGAGAACGCGCAGTTTTCAGATATTTAAAATCTGCCTTACCTCATGCGTGATGCTGTCAAATCGCATCGCGTATTTGTTCTCTCGTCGGTTTGTCGTGCCTTGCTTAGTGTTAGGCGTGTGTATAGGCTCATGCGTAGCTTAGGTGTGTTTATGTGTGCCTGTATAATGAGGCGTTGTAAGGGGAACCTAAGATCTGATGCCTCACCGAACGTTGCCAGGCCTGTTCATGTGACTGAATAGGTCTTCTCGGTGTCTGTTATCACTGGATAGTGTAGGCACGGGGAAGGCCTGTTTGTGGCGGGTTTTGGTTTTCCTGCTATCGGCTCGTGGGTGGCCGACGGGACTGATGCGGGATTTGAATGTACGAGTGGGCACTACAGCTGCATTGCTGGCGATGGCGGTGGTGCTTGGGTATTTTTGAATCCTGACAGCGTCCATGTTGCTGTCAGTACGAAGATCTCCGACCGCGACAAAACGGAGCTGGGACAGGATGTTAGTGAGTGCAGGTGGTGGCATCGTCTCCAGTAACGTCTCTGGCTTCAAAAACCGTACTAATGTTGGCGTAGTAGTACTAGTAGTAGCAGTAGTAGTAGAGTAGCAGTAGTAGTAGTAGTAGTAGTAATAGTAATAATAGTAGTATTGGTAGTAGTAGTAGTAGTAGTAGTAGTAGTAGTAGTAGCAGTAGTAGTAGTAGTAGTAGCAGCAGCAGCAGTAATAGTAGTGGTAGTAGTAGTAGTAGTAGTAGTAGTAGTAGTAGTAGTAGTAGTAGTACCACCATTAGTAGCAGCAGTAGTAGTACCATTAGTAGCAGCAGTAGAAGTAGTAGTGGCCGCACCAGTAGTAGTAGCAGTAGTAGTGGTGGTGGTAGTAGCAGTAGTAGTAGTAGTAGTAATAGTAATAATAGTAGCATTGGTAGTTGTAGTATTAGTAGTAGCAGCAGTAATAGTAGTGGTGGTAGTAGTAGTACCACCACCATTAGAAGCAGCAGTATTAGTACCATTAGTAGCAGCAGTAGTAGTAGCAGTAGTATTAGTAGTAGCGGCCGCAGCAGTAGTAGTTGCGGTAGTAGTAGTAGTAGTAGTAGTAGTAGTAGTAGTAGTAGTAGTAGTAGTAGTAGTAGTAGTAACAACAGTAGTAACGGTTATAGTACTCCGGCCCGGACAGTTGGCCGGTGTTTGGAAATGGGAAGAGAGAATGAGGTCGACGTGTTAGTGCACTTTCCTCGATATAAACAATGTGACGCGCTTGAAGCTATTACGATGCGCTAAAAACTGTAGCTTAGGTTGCCAACTGTCGGGATAACTCGGCCCAGTGTGTGTTAGTGTAGAGTGGTGGACTGATATTCAGGCTGCGATGGCTTTTTACTGAGGCCTCCATGACACCCCCACTCCGTAAGATCTGAGCTGGGTATGACGGCACGCCTAGGGGTGGCTCCGACCGCGCCAGTCACCTTCGTCCTCTCCCGCCTCCGGCCTTCTTGACTCTGTCTTGAGATCAGACCCAGGAGGGAGAGGAATTGTTCTGACTGCGGAGGTAAGTTAGCCATGTTGGCAGTCTTGGTTAGTTTCCAAGTGCTTTAGAGAGAAATAGGAGAGATTGGTATTTAGAGTGTCCTTTTAATCGTCGCCTTCTCTGCCTTATCTGCAAGCATCCGTAGCGAAGTTATCATACAATAGTCACCTGGGTGGGCCGCGGTCAGTCATTCTCACTATGTGGCAGTTTCATCGCAGCTTCGACTGACTGAGTATAGTCAGATATGAGCAGGCCCGCTCTCTTCAAGACCTCGATGTCCGGAATTTTCTCTTTCTATTTAGTCTTCAGTTATCTTATTTTCGTGTTGAGGAGGGTGCCCCGATGATTTAAACTACGTTGCAGCCTGCCAAAGACCTTCCTGGCCTTGGAGTTTCGGCCCTACATTTCGTTTTTGCTCCTGACGCATCCTGAGGTGTTACTCTCTAGGTACACAAGCCCTTGTGACACTTACCTTGGGGTTGTTGTATGCCTCAAATGGCGCTGGTCGAGACCCGAAGACGGGTTTTCTTGCGATACCAACCAGTTCTAAATATAAGCAACCAAAAATGAAGAGGTCCACGCCTTCTAGCATAGCCACTTCGGTTGTTGGTGTTCAGTGCTCAGGCACGTCGGGGTCACCAGTACAAGGAAAAAACGTTCCATCTTTCATTAAAAATAATCGATAATTTTCTGTCGGTTACACTAACAACATGCCTCGCATATTGAGTGCACGCACTCGTGCATCGCTAACCAGGCGGCACCTGCGATTTCTGTGTGTTATTCATCTGTTTTACTGATTCCTTCCGTCTTCCACCCAACGAGTCCTGGTCCGTTTCGTCAACTGGAGGGAGAGTATGCGGTTGTTTACTGTGGAGGACAGGCAACTGCACAGTCCTACTCTACTTCTCTCGTCCCTGTAAACGATTTGCCGTCTGACTCATTGTCCGTGACGCACACACAATCATACCGTCATGTGCCCGTCCGACCGCCTGTGTGAATCATCCCGGAAATCCGACTTTGAACAAGCTTTCCTAGAGTTCATATCATCAACCGGTATCCAAGACCCTCGTTAAACGAAGCGAGGTGAGATGTGGAGACTGGTTCTCCTTTCTCAGCATTCCATCCCGCTGTGGCTGATGGGCGTCGGTCCAAATATTCATATCAACTTTCAGTCTGGGCAGAGAAATTTTACTTCAGACCGACTAAGTCCCAGTTAGCCACTGATTTCCCAGAAAGCCGTAATTCGTACAGTTGGCGAGTTCAAAGATCCTTCTGGCGGTTCCGTAATCTTTATGAAACCCGGGTATGTGCGTGTGTATGTGTTCGGAAAATTTTCTCATAATTTAAAGGACGCAACCATCGTTCACCTCTGCATGCGCAAGGGGAACCGGCGACCTTTGTGACAATCACAGAGGCATTTCACGACTCAACGTCGCCGGGAGGATCTTCGCCCGCAAACCCCTCAATCGTCTCAACGGCCACCTAAAGCAATGACTTCTACCAGCAGGCCAGTGTGGATTCCGACGATATTGGGACCCCACCGAACTGGTGTTTGCCGCTCGCCAGGTGCAAGAGAAGTGCCTTTGATACGGTTAATCGCGAGGGACTGTGGAAAATCATGCAGGAATTCGGCTGTTCTGAACGCTTTACGCATATGATACGTCAGCTCCACGACGGGATGATGGCGCCTGACACAGAAAACAGCGCCGTATCCGCGGCATTCGCAGTGACCATTGGAATGAGGGAGGGCTACGTACTCGCTCCCACCCTCTTCAGCCTCATGGTACTACCTACTCCGATGGTGGACGCCTAACGGGATGAGCGCCCTGGGATGAGCGTCGCCTACAGAACGGATGGGCATCTTCTCAATAGCATGGGCATGCAGGCTCGAGCGCGGCTATCTACGACCACGATTCACGATCTGCTCTTAGCTGACGACTGTGCACCCAACACTATGACCAAAGCACACATGCAACGCAGCAGGGATTTCTTCGCCTCCGGCTGCGATCACTTCGGACTGACCATCAATACGAACAAAAGGGTGGTCATGTATCAACCGCCAACGAACGCCGAATACAACTCTCCTCCAATCACTCTCAGCTGCAACCAACTCCAAACCGTGGACAAATTCGCCTATCTAACAATCACACTCTTGAGAAACACAAACATCCACAATGAGGTCGTCTGTCGGCTCTCCAAAGCCAGCTAGAATCTCAGCCGGCTGCAAGCCTACGTGTCGAATTATCCACGGCCTTCAACTGAACACCAGGCTGAAGATGTAGAAGGCCGTCGTCTTGACGACGCTTCTCTACGGAACGGAGACATTCATCCTCCACACAAGCCATGCCAGGCAGCTCAGTTACGCCCATCTCACCAAACTTCGTAGAATATTGAGGCTAAGATGCCAGGACAGGATCGCCGACACGGAAATCCCGTCACGCACCCGAATCATCAGCATCCACGCCGTGCTAACACAACTGCAGCTGCCATGGAGCGATCGCCTTCTCAGAATGGACGACGCCCGCCCCCACGCATCTTCAAAATCGCCGAACAGTTCGCATTATCTCCCTGTCTCATACCTACTCTACGCACGAGCGGCCACCTGCTTTCGCCTCCGCATGACAAACATGCATGCCAGCATAAAGGGCCTCTATAATTCCCGATGCAAACGAAGATGCGAGTAGAAGCGGTATGCGGTAGCATGGCTACTGCATCCTACAAATACTGCAGCCGCATATGCATGAACCACCCTTATCTGCTTTTGTCTCTGATGATGGATTCGAGCAGGAGTCCGAAACGTCAGGCTAATAAAGCTCTTGTCCCGGCGATCGTGTTTCTTCTTCAAGAAGAGGCGAGTTTCAGTAGGTAGTTCATAAGAAGTAGAAGCGATCGATCAATCAAGGGCTGTACACATCTTCCTCAGCATTTCAACTACACAACAATTCCACACATCTCTACATCCCGAAAAGGAACCGCCAAATCTCTGACAATCACAGAAGAACCTCCTTGCTCAACAGCGCCGGCAAGATCTTCGCTTGCATCCTCCTCAAATCCCTCGATAGTCATCATGAACATGTCAGTGCGCACAGTGCTGACACCGCGCAATTATACACATCCTCTTCGTCGCTCGCCAACTACAAAAAATAAGTGCCAGCAGATGCAAACTCACCTCTACACCACTTTGACGGTCCTGGCAAAAGCCTTTGACGTGGCTAATCACGAGGAAATGTGGAAATTCATGCAGGAATTCGGCTGTCCTGGCCGCTTCATGCATAGGGTACGTCAGTTCCGGTACGGAACGATGGCGCCCGACACGGACAACAACACAATATCCGAGGCATTACCGGTAACCAATGTAGTGAAACAGAGCTGCCCACTCTCCCCCACCCTTTTCAGCCTCGGGTTATTACCTACTCTGATGGACACCTACTGTGATGAGCCTCCTATGATACACAACGCCTACTGAACGGGCGGCCATCTTCTCAACATCAGACACATGCAGGCCCGGACGCGGCTATCTACGACCACGGTCTACGATCTACTCTTAGCTGACGACTGTGCCCTCAACACTATGACCAAAGAACACATGCAATGCAGCAGGGATCTCTTCGCCTCCGGCCGCGATCACTTCTGACTGACCATCAATACGAACGTCAAAACGAACGCTGAATACAACTCTCCCCCAGTCACTCTCAACCGCAACCAACTCCAAACCGTTGACAACTTCGCCTATCTAGGAAGTACACTCTCGCAAACATGCAAGCATCCACGATGAGGTTGCACGTCGGCTCTCCGAAGCACGTCAGGATTTCGGCCGGGCTGCAAGCCTCCATGTCAAATCGTTAAGGCTCTCACTTGAACACCAAACTGAAAATGTAGAAGGCGGTCGTTTTGACGACACTTCTGTAGTGAGAGGAGACATGCATCGCCTCTGCAAGCCGTGCCAAGAAGCTCAACCGCTTCCATTTTACTAACCTCCGTCGAATACTGAAGCTAAGATGGCAGGGTAGGATTCCGGACACGGAAGTTCTGGAACCGACCCGAATCCTCAACATTCATGCCATGCTGAGACGACTGCAGCCCGCATTTTCCTCAATCGCCTCTACGTCCGCCTAGAGCAAGCACTTAAACCGGAAAGCCAATGTGGCTTCCGGCGAAACTGGGTCACCACCGATATGGTGTTTGCCGCTCGCCAGCTACATGAGAAGTGCCAGGGGATGCGAACCCCCCCGACGCTTCATATGTGGACTCGATGAAAGTCTCATATATGGTGAATCGCCAGAGACTGAAAAATCACGCAGAAGGTTGTCTGTCCGTTCTCCTAATAGGCCCTACTTGTGCCCTGTGTCTAGTATGTTTATGCCAGCTCTACTTCCGTACTTATAAACTCTGTCCCCTACGGACAAAGCGCACTTTGATTTAGTGTGTTAAAAAGGCCTGTTAAAAGAAACGCAACGGGAAAAACAAGAGTTGACGCGTAGCGTCAGCGTCTCCTCGTTGGAATGCAGACCCGTGTACCGACTGCGATTTCAAAACAGGCCCGTTGTAATACTTGTCCCTTTATGACAAAAAACAAGACAAGGACAAAGCCGTGCTGGTTTTTTCGAAATAAATGATTACTACCTGCATTTATCAGTTTTGAGGAGAGCATGTATCTTTCGACCGACCACACGTACAGTAGATGTGCTAACCCACATTCCGAAATGCGTTTTCAGCTAGGAAAGAGTACTTAATTTGCGTTGTAATATTAATCATCTTGCAGGATACTCTCAAAATAATTCAGTTTCTCCTTTCCGGTCTCCTGGAAGAACAATGATGTGTAAAAAATGACTACTTGAGTAGCATGAATTTTTCTCACTGAGCTTCGATGCGCTTATAAATTCAAATATATTTCATAGAAAGCCCGCGAAAACGATTAATTTTTCTTATGCATTTGGTAGAAAATTACGTCTTTTTCAAATTTTATATTTATAAAAGATATAATTAGGTTTAAAAAAAACTTTCTAATTATGGGATTTTTTAAAACCGTGAAATGCCCGCTCGTAAAAAGCCGTGCTTCTGCATTTACTAATGTTGCTTGTAAAGTTTACAATATAACCCAAATTCGCTGCCAAACTTTGCGAACCCCATATGCTTTTCTTTTCATACCGTATAGAAATGCTTGATTTTCCGTTTACGGAAAATATGCAACTTGTAGTTTGGAAACCTTGAATGCAAGTATAACGACAGATCGGGTTCAAAATTATTCGGAAATCGGAAAAGTTTTTTTAAAATCAATTGTACCCTTTCTTTAGGAACAGAATTTGAAGTAGACATAATTTTCTACCAAATGAATATAAACATGGATTTTTGCGTGTTTCCTTTGAAATATATATGAATTCATATGGGAATCGAAAACCGATGAGAAAAATTCATTCTACTTAAGTAGCCATTTTTACACATCATTGTTCTTACAGGAGACCGGCAAGGTGTTCGCTCAAAAGCTGGAATCCTGCAGTAACAGAATTATTTTGAGATTATCCTGCAAGATGATTAACATTACAACCCTACTTAAGTACTCTTTCCGAGTAGTGAAAGCATTTCATAATTTCGGTTTGCATTTCATGAGTCAGCCTAGCTATTGTATGCGAAAGGTATGGGGAGTTTGTGAATCCTTGTAAACGTCTTTTTGAGATGCTTGCCACCACTTTCGGAGCCCCCACTAGCTCCACGAAATCAAACACACCCGTCTGGAACCTTCCTTCAATCAGCCATTAACGGTCGTCCCATGTGAGGACTGCCTCATGAAGAGGAAAATCAGCAAAAATTTCCCTCAGAGACTTAGTGGCAAATAAATCAACTGTCTCTTCCTCGGCAAACTTCTTCGTCCCGGAGTCAAGAAAAATCTAGCATGACTGCAACCTTCACCACTTTGAAATGTGGACTTGGTGATGTCGGCTTTATGGAAATTTTCTAATTTTGGGACTTATAAATATCGTGAAATGGCCGTTCATAAATCGCTGTGTCTCTGTATTTACTAATGTGGCTTGTAAATTTAGCAATATGCCTCCAATCCGCTGCTATATTTTATGAACCCCACATGGTCTCCTCTTAATACCGTAGAAGAATGTATGGTTTTTCGTACGCGGGAAATATACGGTTTGTAGTTTGGAAACCCTGAATCCAAGTGTTACGTTAGAGCGGGTTCAAAATTATTCGGGAATTGGAAACGACTTGAAAACCGAATTATACCCTTCCTTCGAGTATAAACCTAGAAGAAAACGTAATTATCTACCGAATGAGCAAAAGAATGAATATTTCTATGTATGTTTTCCATGAAATATAATTGAACTTTTAGAGACATCGAAAATAAATGAGAAAAACTCACGCCACTTAAGTAGTCGTTTTTTGCAGTTTGGTTTTTATATGCAGCCGGAAGGAAGTTCATTCGAAAGCCCGCTTCCTGAGGTAACTCAATCATCATAGAATTATGCTGCTTGCTGACTAGTTTTACAACCCTATTTAAGTAATCTTTTCGAAACGAAAATACATTTTGTAATTTCGGTTGACATTTCATGAATTAGTCCACTTATTGTACATGTCCACGTTTATATCCTTGTGTGCCTGCTCAAGGCTTTGACCGTCAGACTGGCTGTCTACTTTTTTACTGCATGCTAGTCGGTCATACCTCCTTCTGCATACATACACTTCGCTCCTCGCCTTCCTTGGGATGCAGAAATTTAGGTCTAGTCGAAACTGACTCTGCAGCTCCTGATCTATCCTGCCCACACAGTCACCGTACATCCATCTCACGCATCGGTCTGCTCAATCGCCTGCGAATACACCGCAAAGAGACCGACAAATCAGCGTCTGAAACGCCAACACACACACACACACACACACACACACACACACACACACGCCGGACGCCCTCACCACTACTACCCTCACTGCCCTCGTACATTCAGCTACCGTCCGGACCTCTCCGGCTACATGCACATTCACTAAAACCTGTCATACCACACCATCAATCTGCACCTCATGAGCACCTACATACGACGCGCACCAACATCACCCAGCACCACACAACGAAAACACACAGTCTACACCTCTCGCGTAGGTGCGGAGTGTGCCCTTCGGCGTCATCTCCATGTAGCACCTCTACTGTGTGTGACCCGAGCCTGAGACTATTGCCATGCGCCAATTGTCGTGGCTTGGAAGGTTGACGACTGACGCATCAACACAGTCTTCCCAGTTGTGTGTGTGTGTGTGTGTGTGTTTGTGTCCAGTGGCGGACTGATGTGCCGAGAGTCAGGTCGCGACGGCTACTTCTTTACGTGACGCGACCTCTAGCACTCCCACGCATGTGGGGAGTGTGTGTGTTTGTTTATGGGTAGTGCCTCTCAGTCGATGACTGACTGGTTACCCGGCCTTTGAAGCGAGATAACCGAGGTCAAATGCAGGGCTGGGTCTCACCCCCGTCAGCCTTAAGAACCGTGTGCGTATGCTGTTCCACACCTCAGCAAACCATGGCCTTCGCAGCCTGGTTTGCGCTAGCAGATCTCCGGTGGATGTGTTTCTGCTCCCGATGGGTATGCAGGCCATGTGCATGGTTGCCCGGTGAGTTGTGTCATCCTCCTTTTCCTGACCCATTTCGATTGTTAGTTAAAATCCTGGTCAAGTGTTTGTTAAGGATCAGGGACTGTGGTGGTACGCCTCGGTGCGGGTCCGGTCGTACCAGCCGCCTGCGCCCTGTCCCGCCTCCCGTTTTTTGATTGTGTCTTGACATCGAGCTCAGGCAGGGGAGGAGGAGAGAGTGCGGTAGACCCTGTGCAAGTCTACTACCGCCTCCGGTTTTCTTGACTGTTTTGACGCGAAGCTCAGACGGCGAAGGAGAGAGTGCGGTAGATGCTGTGCAAATCCGCTCTCACTTTAAACGCGCAGGTCACCGTTTCTGCTTTCATCTTGCTATGGAACACACGCGAACATCACTGGCAACGACAGTTCATTGCTGATGAAGTCACTGTCTGCCCATCCTCGCAAGGCTTCAACGGCAACTCCGCTAGCAACTCCAAGGTAAGCCAACATCATGCAAACAGAATGCTGTATGAGACAATGAGCAGTTCACGTTTGTCACAGATAGAGGTATTTTTGTCAATCACTGCTCTCACGCTTAACTCCAGTTGCCCTGACTTTGCCTTGCCGTGGGAGCGTGTTGGGGTGCGAGGTCGGTGCAATGCAAGCCGCCGCAATTGGGCCTATCTCGTGGGACAACGATGGAATTCATCGTTTGCATTCTTCGAACTATAGTTTGGGCGATCGGCCTACCAATTCGCAATCCCCACCCAGGGACCTGGCCTACAGACTCCAAACACAGACGGTTGTCCGGCTGTTGAGACCATCTATGCACTCCGTGGGCTTTTACGTACAAAGTGGCGTTTGTGTCTTCGGGTTGCTTCATTTGACTTTTGAGCGAATAGGTGATAAGGTTAGTAATAAAACCCGACCAAGTGCCGGTAAATGAAATGATGGCGACCTAATTCTGCGAGCATGGAAACAAGCTAGACCTGTTTGTTTGTCCACCGAGAGCGATGCGGTTCACCCATCTCCATTTGAGCGCGGAGTTGTGACTTACATGTGCCGCACTTCAGACCTCCCATCTGTGCCGGGCTAAGAGGACGTTATAAGGTCAAAGTGGCCGAGGAGAGGACGTACAGTGGCAATTTGTTCGAGTCAGTACGATCGGGAATAGGATTGGCGGCACGTGCCGATATGGGGGGAGGGCTCGAATTTCACAAAGGAGGCTTCATAAACACCACATAACGAAGGGGTCCCCTCACTTCAGAAGTGAAAAAGGTCCGACCGGCAGTTGGCATTGATCCAACCCACAACCTTGGACACATCGTGATAGGCTCAAGCGCGCTGACTTGCCGTGAATATTGAGTACCCAGAGTCGGTGCCGCGCACCAGTCAACTGATTGGGCGTGTTAACAATATGGTGTTGGGATTAAGCGCAGTGGCTGACAGAACTGCTGGAAGCTGTCTGCGCGTAGCACACACGACCTGGTTGAGCACCAGGTTGCCACAACGAACACTGCCTGCCAATTCGCGTGACGGATGCCAATTCTGTCTCTGACAGGTGGTGTGGTGTGGGTTTGTGTGGGGAGATGTGTGCTGATGGGGTTTGGTCTGAAGCGGTTTATCGCAAATTAGCATGGAGGTGCGGGCGGCTGAGGCGAGGACGACGGGTGCATGTTGGTTTCTCTGGCATTGGTTAGCCAATCTTTGTGCAGTAGACCCTCAGATGATCTACCAGGCCGGTGCGTAATGTGAAAGTTCGACCGCAGCGGGGACAGGTTTGAATCGAGCCCACATTGCGGATGGTGGGAGCGGTGGCAGTAGTGGTAGTAGTAGTAGTAGTAGTAGTAGTGGTGGTGGTGGTGGTGGTAGTAGTAGTAGTTGTAGTAGTAGTAGTAGTAGTAGTAGTCAGTTGCACCGCACACAGGCACACAAGGCTGACTGCGAGATCTGAGCTATGACGTTATTTGATAAACGCCCAATCCACGACGTTTAACGCGTTGCGTCTGATTTATAATGGTGAGGAGTGTGTTGACTTGGAGTGGGAGTAGTCTCAGAGTCGGTCTCACTCCCTCTTCCGTGTACCAGTCGACTTCTTTTCGTCTGCCAACCCTATGGTGCTGAGATTGAACGCAAATGACTGACGAATCTAGATGGCTCGTCTGCGCGCCCCTCACACGAGCTGGTCCGCAGCTCATGCACCTGGGGGGTCTCAGGCATCAGGGGAGGCCATAACGATCACAATAAAGAGTAGTCATCGCAATCTGGTCCTCAGTCTCGTCAGCTAGCAACCCGCACAACCGTCACGACTGCCAGCGCGTCGTGACAGTGCAGAGGCAGGTTTCACTGACCGCAGTGAGGAACCAAACCGTTTGATCTGCGCAAGGCTGACCTCGCCCTTCTTCCATGAGCTGACCGATGCAGCCTGAGTCTCCAAGTAGCTCGTGCCCCACGCGTGTGTGCGCCAGTATTTAAGGACTCACGCAGACCCAGTGCAGCCCGACAAGCATGTGTCACGGGCCCGCATGTCCCGCCCCCCTCCTCCGACGTTTTCGCCCAGTGGAATAGCAACGCAGTCTGCTCCGTGGGTTGGGGGGGGGAGGAGGTGAGGTGGGCTGAACGCGCAGATATCTGTTAGCTCCACTGTCGGTCTTCCAATCAGCGAAGCCACTTTCAGCGAACGCGCACACACCCAAACCCACTGCCTCTCTTAGCGTCCTAATGCTTGTTTTTGTTCATCACCATAGTTGCGGAAATGGCGCTATGCGTTTCTTGGGGCGGACCTGCCCAACAGCAGTGGGGTATTTGCGCGTCCACACTTACACGCACCTCGGATGCCTCCATTAGGGCGGGGACGCAGCCGGGCAGAGGCCAGAAAAAGAAGCTGCAGGGAACATCACCTGTGATGATGGAGGTAATCACGGCCGTTAATGAGATATCGCTACAAACCACCACCTCCGCTACCACCATCACCAGCGGTAGGGCAAGAATGGAGCGTCGCCTCGGGGTAGGAACGTCAACCAGCCCTGCAGAAGCAAGAAAGAAACTGCGCCCATGAGGCCTTCGAGGAAACTCATGTCAAGTGCTGTTGACGTCAGAGCAGCAGGGTAGCAGCCTACTTATGGGCATCGTAATCCGCGCAGCATTGACTGCCCGAATTTTGCATGCGCAGGTGAAGCCCTTCGGGGTCGATGGACTCTTCAGGAGGTATCGGACTCAGCCCAGGACTCCAGTAAGGCAGATGTCTGTCGTCTCTAACACCTGAGGTAGGCTGACGATGATCAGCCGGCAAGCAGATTCGGACCGTCTGGTGTTTAGGAGTACGAAAAGAGAAAGATAGTGAGATCAACACCAGAGAATCCACTCTTACGGCACATCAGCGCATTCTTTATTATAATAAATATAACGAGGGTAAATCTACCAACAAACTGGCGGGATAACTCGTTCCAGAAGGGAGCGGTTTTGAGTGATTGCAGAACTGACTGCCGGGTTGCAATGGCTCCTTCTTCATGTACCTTTTTGACACTCTCGTACATGTGAGATTTGAGCCGCCCTTTAGCACGCGTAGGCGCGCCCTTACCTACCCCTGGTTAACTTGACGTTGTCTTCCTCTTGGAGCCATATGTGTGGGGGAGGAGAGAGAGGAAGAGAGTGCGTGAGATGCCGCGCAAGTCAGGGTGCTGCGTCCATTTCAAAGGGCACACGGTAGAGATCTTCGTCCGTGAGGATCGAACTGCCATTGCCCGTCTGCGTGGTGTTAAAACTGATTCAAAAACTTTATATACAATAAATTATATAAAAACGTAAAAAGCAGCAATTCTCAGGGGAAGTACGTCTTCGGTTAGCCTATCCGATGCGAGGTTTTGCAGAATCGAAAGTAATCGCCCCCACTTCTTAGATAACTCTCCGGAGGCGAATGTAGGGAGACGAGGTTATAATCGGACAGATATTATTAAAGTAAAGTTGACCTCCAGTAAGAACTGTTAGGAGTTAGAGACCATCTCCGGCCAAAGGTATGAATTTTGTGTCACTGGTCATTCATAGGACGGTGGCTGCGCTACCAAGAGGGGACTTCGCGGTGGGAACGAAATGCATCCTCTCCGCTGAAAATGGTTGTCGATATTTAAGAGTTCGTCATTAGGAAGCACGGGAACCTTGATTCTTCGTCCGTACGACGGAGTTCCCACATGACTTGAACAGTTCTTCGACAACTCTTTGAGTACACCGCAGTCTCCAATCTTCTAATCTTCTGTTATGGCCTTTGGAGACTTTTAAAAGAAATCTGTGTCAAATTTCTCGAAACTTATGACCGTAATATTTTAAAAATGCTTTGACAGTGACAACGCCGGTAGTTTTTACATCGCATACCACTCAAGTTATCAGGTTTATGTTCGAAAGTTTGGATAGACTGAAACGTGCTCCTCGTCCCTCATGAGATCAGCCCCCAGACCACACTATACTTTGCAACCCCAAATCCATATCCAGCGACATTGTTGAAGGTGGTAGGGGTCGCTCACCGATCGTTCATACGGAACTCACTCGTTCCGTTGTGCCTTAAGGGCTCTCTCTCGAGCCCAACCAGCAGCCGCACATCGGCGCATGATATACAGGCAGAATGGTATTACCGACAAAGACAAGGAAGACTGTCTCCCTTGTCTTTGTCGGTAATACCATTCTGATTGTTGAAGGTCTTTCACAATGCGCTCAAGAACGTCGTTTTCTTATATTAATGCGTATTTTCTACTAAGGTTTGAATTGCTTAAGTTCAGTCTTTAAAAAATCTACCTCCTTATCTTATTTTGATAAGCATGTTTCACGATCTTTTGTCAGACATCAGGTCTCAAAACGGATTATGTGATACGTAGATTTTGACCTTCACTAGCGCTGTTAAGTCCAAATTGGGTTAGGGTTAGGGTTTAGTTTGAAAATAGGGTTATGGTTTTAAGGCTTGTGTTACGTCAAGACCTATGGCTACCAATTACAGGCATGACCTCGACTGGCGTTATGGTTGCAGCTAACTACCGTTTCCTGAGGCGAATCACATACCAAACGCTTGCCAAATATAGATTTCTCATCTGCAGTTAGTGGAGGGTCATTCTTCAAAAGAGAGAGCAAGGATATTGAGAAGGAAGGAGGATGACCCGAAATAGGCTTCTTGACTGGAATATTCGCCTCAAAAACCACATGTGAATACCGAAAAGAGCATTGAGTTAAGGTTCTTAGCATTTGGAACCAGTAGTAGGTCACAGCAGTCCTCGAAGAAGCATAGAGGCGCTCACCGATCGTTCTTACGGAACTCACTCGTTCCGTTGTGCCTTGAGGCTCCCCCTCGAGCCCCGCCAGCGGCCGCACAGGGGCGCGTAATACAGGCAGAATAACATTACCGGTGAAGGCATTAGAAACTGAAATGGCCATTTCTGGTTTATTGATCGTCTTCAACCAACCATAGCCAACTCCGAGGTGTGCAATCCCTGGGACTCGATCCCGTGACCTGTTGGTTAGAAGTCCAAAATCCTAACCACTGGGCGCCTCTTCGCCTTTATACATAATTGACCACAAACAACAGGACAACGAGCCCGTGGCTCAGTGGTTCGGGACGTGGGACTTCTAACCAACGGGTTGAGGGTTCGAGCCCCAGCGGACGACGAAGAAGGCTTTAAAGTCGAACTGACTTACTTGTGTGAATTATTTTCGCAGGATGGGTACGCTAAGGATTTCGTACGCAGATGCATAAGGCAGCAGGAACTAAGAAAGAAGGAACCGGGTGGTTCCAATCAGACGCCTAAACTATGCACTTGGTGAACCCTTCTTTACGTTACGAATGCGTCTAAACTCGTCGAAAGACACGGAAGCATCAAATTCAATTGGCGCATAAACCTACGGCTACTTTGCGCTCTCAGCTGGTACATCCTAGGGATAGGGTTAACCAGTTGAACATAAATGTTCGTCTGCAAGATCCCCTGTGATGCATATGTTGCCGTTTATTATGGTCAGACTGGAAAATCCGCCTCAGCACGTATCCATGAGCACCAGTCAGCAGTACAGACGCGAGACCATCTGTCTCAAATAGCCATTCATACCTTAGACACCGGGCACAGCTCTGCTTGGGACAAACTTCACATTGTCGCTGTCTGCCCTTTCAAGAAAGGCCGAGAATTCATCGAGGAACTGCACTCGGATGAATCGTGCATTAACTGACATATTGAGTTGGATGCCGCGTGCAGAGACCTCAAGGAGAAATGGAAGAGAAAAGAGCCAATCAGATCAGGCTGACACACACGGCGGCCGCCTACCGGCGCAAACGCCGAACAATGGTCGGATTCATGTGCACTCGTGACGTTAACTGTTTCTTGTTCTCACATCTCCTCTAGCTCTGTGTCTGACGAATTTCCCCTCCCCGCTGGCCATAGCGCTCGGGCAGTTTTTGGCTCATCAATGACTTTAATTCTCTCACATTCCCAATCCACAGACGGAACTTAATCCACGCGATTAATGATACAGGAATCCAATAAATCCCACCCTTGTTCCAAAACTAAGGCAGGGATTAAAAACACCTTGTCGTCAGGCCTGTTTTTCAAGTTCAGGGGTTAAAACCGTCTGCTAATTTCTGGATCTTTTCGTGTACTCGTTACCCATTTAAATTGCCAAGTTTTATATCTCTATATAAAAGGTCTTTTAGTGCCCATTTAATATTATAATGTATGTGAATAAATTTCAAACTGTGTTTGCGAAATTAGTAAACTTGTGGGGGGTAGGTGAAAGGTTTAACCGCGTAAAACGTGATTCCTTGAATAAAAAGTGTAAGTGGCATTTTTATCGATCCCTTCTGGCGCATAATGCTAAATTTTTCGTCGAAAGTCAATTCTTTAATTATTCTGTCAGACAGTTAGTGAGTATTACCAGCCCATTAAATGGACTTTCTGACTTCGAATTACAGAAGGTACTGCCTTGCACGAAGTAGGTTAGGACTGAATCCCTGGCCAATCACGTTCAAGGTCTCCTCCACGCAAGCAGTATTGTTTACGTAACATCATATCTTTAAAGCATAGGTCCTTATTCCACGAGGTTCAGTGCACATTGTATTTTAGAAGTTCCCTTTCAGCAGACCGAATACAATTCACAAAGTTTTCCCGTTTGCTGCGCCAACTAACGCAGCTTCATTCTCAAATTTTCAGTGGCCTAACCAAGTTGCCACGCGTCAGCCAGCGTATAGAGGATGTCTTGTAGCAGGCTAGAATCGTGTGGCGTCGAACGAGATCAACGTTCTTTACTCACTGATCGGACTTGCGTTAGCTTTCGTTTACAAGCGTTGAACTGGAGGGTGATGGTCTACTGACCCAGGACAAATAAATTTACGCACCCTCCTCCATCCCATCTGTCGAGGCGTATTTTGCTTCGCCAAAAGTTCCCCGAGTGCCCGAATGGAAGTGTGTGCGGTTTGTTGGTGACTTAGACGTAAATTGTGGGACTTGACGACACTTCGACCGTCTATGGGGATTCCCAAAGCAAGGTGGAGCAGGGCGGTGACTTATGCGAGAATTAGTTTACAGTGACAGTAGACTTGCACAGCATCTACCGCACTCTCTCCTCCCCACCTGGACCCGATGTCGAGACAGAGTTAAGAAGACCGGGGGCGGGGGAGGACGCATGTGGACGGCACGAATGAGCTCGTACCTTGGCGCTCCACTGCACACTCCCTGGTACACACAGCAAATGAACAGGATTTTGACCAACAAAAACACTGGGGGTGGGGGAGAGGCGCAGGGGTCCCCGTGTGGGCGACGTCTGCCGGCGACCGGGTCTGCCACCGCACTCCGAAATGTTGGCATTTCTTATGCTGCGTAATCCGATAGCGTCTTCCAGAATCCGATATGTTCCCCCGTGTTGGCCCAGCGCATCTACCGCGTGAGCCATTTGGGGGACCTATGAGACTTAAAGCCTTCAGATAACAAAGACAAAGAGCTTGAGCGGGCATATTCCAGGGTCTATGCGACGATCTTTCGTACTGCAACAAGCCGCACCCGAAGGCGTCGGGGAGTGAGTTGATTTTTCAGGTCACCTATTGAGGGTGCATCTTCATCTGGTGCGCCTAATCGCAGTCTTTTTGCTGCAGAGAGCTGGTGGCGAAAAAGATAGGTGGACTGGAACGACCACTTCTAGCTTGTTAACCATCGTCAGCCAGACGTATTCACCTACAGGTTTGGACGACCTGGGGTTCGGACTGGGATTCTTCACCGGTCATTAAATGCTAAGCAGTCCAACGATTTATCATGAACCCCTTGTCCTATCGATTGTGATTGGGAATGCTCACTATCATTGGGAGGACGTTCAACAGTAGGATACCTTTGTTGGGGAAAGGGAGGAGGGAATGACGTCATTACTGATTTTCATTATTCGTTACTTCCATCCCCTGAAACTCGGCCCGCATAACGCAAGCACCATTTCTGGGAGAAGGTGCCTCATTGCAGCCTTTTTTCCGCAGAGATGTAGTGCCGTCTAAGGCAAGGGAGATTGGGATGTCCATTTCTAACTCGGTAGCCGTCGTCAGCCAGCCTTGCTGAATGGAGATGGCGAGTTTATTTGCCTCCTATCACACCAACTATCCTCTTTCTTACTTTCCCTTGCTCTTTTTTCCGCTCTTTTCTCTGCATTCGTCTTCTTCTTCTTGGTTCCAGACACATCTCCCATCCCATCCTTATTCTCCTTCTTCTTTCTTGAAATAACAGTCTTCCTAAAAGTAAGGGCATATTCCCAGCTTACCTCGTTAGTTCAAACGTAAATGAACATGTTTACTGCGAGAAATTTAGTCATTTTTCAGATTCGCCAGCAGCCCAGAACTCATGAGGGCGTGAGTTTTTGGTGTCACTCCAGGCCAGTCGGTCGGTGGAACATTAACTCGAATTTCTAAATAGGCATAGATGATCGCCAGGAGAGGTTTATTTCCTGTCTGACCTCACAACCGACCATATTCGGGGACTGTGAATTCCCGTGGAGTGCTCTTCTTATGTGACGCATCATGTCTAATGCTAAACTGCTATAAGATACGTCGTGCCCCAAGGGAACCTCTCCCAGTGAAAGTCCCTTCTTTTAACATGTCATCTGGGAACCGCATGTTCACATAAATCTTTTGCCGTGTTTTCAAGTGATGGGAGATTCAAAGAATGTCGTTGCAGCGTTGATCGACGTTTAAAATCATTCCAAGTTAATTCGGATACTGAGGGGACCACCGATAAGGAAAAGGGAGAGCGGTATGACCGTTTCTGGCCCGTTAGCCGTCATCAGCCAGCGTTTGCCCCAACAGAGCCCCAAATCCACGTTGTTTGTTCCGACGCTGTACCAACTGAGCCACGGGAGCGTTGTGCTGTCGGTTGTGATTGGGAAGACTAACTTATTCTGGAAGCGCGTTCACCGATCGGGTTAGGAGACATTCTCGCCCTGTTGGGCGTTGGAGCTCAATATAGAGCCCTAGCAGCCAGTCGTACAGCAATTAGCAATATATGGAGGATAGTGTCGACAAATACAAGAGGGAGGGGGACGTGAATGACTACTTCTTGACTGTCGTCAAGCAGTCAAATCTACCCACAGGTTCATAGGAAGGGCGCTCAATACGGGGGCACTTTATTTAAGGAAGAGAGATGTTGTAATTACTGATTCCTGCTATTCGTTACGCTGCCCAACAGTGCCATTTCCGGGAGAAGGCTCTTATCCTACTCTAGATTTGAGAGGCCTAAACCCATGCAATAAACGAAGTCATAGATGCTCAGGGACACAAAAATACGTTTTATTTTTAGGCTTGACCTCCCACAGAATAGAGCACGCTTTTTGGTGATACGGCTCTGCGCCTCCCAGCTCCAGATAGCTTTCGCGAGGTTTCTCTTCATTTAATCGGTTGCTCAGAGTGGAAGGTTCGGAAGTTGGCTTTCAAAATGATTGAGTGGAGTGCTGTTGCGCGCTTCCGAGGTTGGTCTTGTCGTCCCACGGGATCTATAGAAGGCGTGCCACCCTGAAATGGTCAGAAAGAAAAGAGTATATTTACAGGCTCATTCAAGTGCTGGAATTTTACTCAAAATTTAGCCTTTTAAAGATGCCTGGGTTCATAACATAACGCATAAAATTTTATCTAAAGATTCTGGACATTTGCTCGCAGCCGAGCGCTTAATTGCGCCGTGTCTGCACCTCAGGCAGGATTCGCGGATCGAGTCTACTGCATAATGCAAGCCATTCATAGAAGGATCAGAGTTCTGAGAGAAGAATCAGCCAAGTCAGCTGCACGATGTAGGTTAGAAACCCCAAAGAAATCAGGCCTTTTGAAATTACGACAAGTACTGTAGTTTTTATCGGACTCCCACAGACTTAAAGTATTTTATTCTCAAGCGGAATAATAGAGAGACAAGACAAGATAAAAATAAAATGAGAAAAGAGAAAAACGTGAATATAAAGTGGGGGTGCTAGGTCGTCAGGGGCACATAAAACACATAGTGAAACGTTCTAGCCGTTAAAATGTCGAATAAAAAGCAGGAGTGGATGGGGGAGCAGGGGGGAGGGGAAGGAGGAGGAGGAGGAGGAGGAGGAGGAGGAGGAGGAAATACAACTTTCGACGTGTGTTGTAGACTGATGAAAGACTCGTTTGACCAAAAAAGAATTGCGCAGCCAATCAGGCCTTCTGCCTTGTACTCACAACTAACCAGGTAGCACCATTGGAATGTCACTGAATGACATGGACAACGATGGCAGCCGACGCCGTCTATTTCTGCGGCTCCAATAGTGAATAGGTTGGGAATCCCAGGTATTCCAAGCTTGACCTACGCCTACAATAGACAGGCCGGATGGAGGCATCCCAATCCCCTTTGCTTACTGATTGCTTACAGCTTAGCCACCACCTGGGAGGATGTGGACCCAACTCAGACTTGCATCGCGCCCGGTACACTCGCTCTTCACACACCCATCTTTTGCCGAGGCTAAATAAAGTCAACGCGACCGCAGGTGGTCACCGAAGCAATGACTGGCAAACCAAAGAACTCGTCTGCTCCTGCCACAGACGATCTCACACATAACTCCCCAAATATATAGGATATAATTTGGGAAGTCTTTCATCTCACGCAAGCCAGAGTGCTCCAGGGTCACAGAAGAATGGAGGCAGTGCAAATCTACACGTCCTCTAGAGGAGGATGGATTAATCTCATCGACTGATAACTTTCTAAACCACGACTTTTAGTGCGTTTGATTGTTTATAGTGAGGGATTAAACAGTGGATCTGGTCTGGATTTCTCTCTCTCTGCCCTCTTTCATGCGCCGGTGGCTTGTTTTAGTCAGACTGACTGATTATGAACTTGGCGCCATGGTTGGCTTGCCGCAAAGTTGCCGTTTATAGCAGATTCAGGTCTCAAAAAAGTGAGAAATACCGTCTAGGCAGATGCAGTCTGACAGTCGTTCAAAAGGAGGACCATGTCAGTTGGCAGCCTTTCAAGCCATGACATCTGCACCTTGTGATAGGTCCAAGTGCGCCCGATTTCTGATGGTGAGGAGTGCGCTCATTTATCACGACAATGGATTCTTCCCCGGTATTTACCTCA
>CACRXP010001066.1:156503-171484 GCA_902702965.1 Spirometra erinaceieuropaei | reverse complement strand
TCTGTAAGAAAATGTCACTTAAAGGTGTTAACGGATAAAATACGCTGTTCGCTCATTCTCATCGTCTATGAGTCGGGATGTATTTTTGGGATTTAAATTAGACGCAAAGGTTATCTTATGTACAAGCTTGACTGGCAAATTGTGCAAACCGATAGCGGTCGGGAAGAGATCGTTGCGATCGTTTTTATCCTGGGCCTGCCACAACTGAGGATTCTTCCCCGGTGTGGTGCAGCCCTCCATTTGCCTTACTTGTGCTTGTCGACTTACCCGAAAGATGGCGTAAATGGTCATCGGTCCGTTGTGAAGACGAATCCCCCTAAAACCCGCATTTAGAACACAGCCTTGCGTGTTTCCGACCCCAGTCCACATGATTATCGACCATGGATACTACGTTGACTATAATTGTCTTATGTTGTCCTTGGATGAGCAAGCTAGACTTTGGCGACACGAGCTGCCAAATGTATCCTAGGCGCAGCATTTAGCCGCATGGCTACAGAAAGCTCCAGTTTAACTGACCCCGTCGCATCTCGTTGGCCGCGATAGCGACTGGACGCATTTGCGCAAAGCCCCCATTTTCGGGGTCGGGGGTTGGGGCTGGAGATAGCGTCAGGTCTTGAGCCGATCGTGCGGGTAAGGCGGTTGCCGGGACAGCTGGCGTGATTTAGCATCAGGTCTGGGGGCGGATCACTTAACCCCTAATACAAGGCTCGTAAATGGAACACTTCTGACTTGACATTGCGCATTTTTGTGAACCCCACCTGATAATACCGTTCTTCACAAGCTTGCATGCCTGCTTAAACTTCGTTTGACAAGCATGACTACGTACATATCTTGGGATGTTAGAAAAGCAGGCAAGGACTCAGTTTACGACCTCACTCAGGGAACAAAAACCAGGTCATCACGTAGTACAGGTTTTATGGGTGGGGCTAAACGGCGGAAAGGAGAGCGGGATAATAGGTAAACATTCGGATAAATGTTGAGGTGACATACTGCGTCCTCGCGCTAAATTTCTCTACATCTGCTTGAGAAAAGTCACACGTAGTAGGAATCAGATCTCCGAAGAATGAGGATGGCATCAGGATATTTGGCAGTGCAAACAAAGTTGGACATTTTTTGCGGTTCTTGCAGCTTATTTTCATGAAAGAAGTATATTACACTTTATCTGGTTACGAGAGGGTGGAAGCGTCAATTGTAAAAAGAGACAAGGACTCACTATTTCCCGATGACCTGGTTTTTGTTCCCTGAGTGGAATCGCGTACTGCAACCTTGCCGAAAAGCGAGAATTCGAGTAGATTGCTGGAAAATAATTATATCAGCCAAAGTTCCGAAATCACTTTTAACCCATCATCAAAGGCCGCAACATAAAAAAACAAATACAAGACGTGGTGACAAGCCAACGGTCATTTTAAGGTCAACATTATTGGAAAAATGGACGCAATTAACCCCCTCGAATGACGCATATTCTCTGTCATTGCCTTCGTCACTGAACAGGATCAAGTACCAAACTAGAGGACGTCGAGAAACCGCCATATTACATCACAAACCTCTCTCCCTCATAGTAAGCAAGCCCGTCCACTCAAGGGACTGTACAGCTTGGTACGCATTGCCAAACGAACAGGACTGAAAATCCGAATTGATCAACTGATCAGGAAGCCGTGTTAGCTCGGATTCAAAGTCCGTTGTTGTTTGTTTGAAAACCCACAAAACCATCAAACAAGCACTCTATGTAAGTTTTGGAGAATTTATAAGGCTTGGTTTGACTCTGAGGTCAGACTAAACGCCAGTTATCCATAGTTTCCAATTTATTGATTCCTCATGGCTGTTCAATGACTGCAATTCTGAAAGACAATGCTCAAGTCGTTCTTTGAGTATGGATCCTCCGTTCAGCAGGGAATCATCTGTTTTACCCGAAACTGTCACGCCGTCTGCCTTAGTCCGCCACATCTGGAAGGGAATTTTTGTTTGGGATAATTGAGAACGGGAGTGTGGTTAAAGGTCAAAGTTCGGAGCCTGTCCGTCAGATATCTTCATTCCTGTTGCCCATTTGTCAGGCTGGCTGTCACCCTACACCCCCCCCCCCCCTCGCATTGCAGTGACGTCGTCGCTCGTACGCAAACTAAAAGGCGATAATTGGGCTAATTGGGTTTCCCCGAGTCGGGACTGCCGGAGTTGAGGGGACATAACTCCACGTGGTAAGTTTTGTCACCCTTCCCATTGTAATTGACTGACGTGATAATTTGGCTTGGGTAGGCAGGTACGTGTCGTCCGTTTCCCCACAAGCGGCGGGTCAACAGCATCTGCCTTATTTTCTACGGATAGACTGAAGCCGAGTCAGGTTGCCTAAATTCTGTTTGGCATTTGGAATTTAAGCAAAGTTATCCAACATGATTCGGAATATAGTAACTTCCCAGAGGATTCTGCCTGCAAAATATCTGTGTTTGCTTTCATTTCATCATTAAAGGGAGGGGGCGCAGGAAGCACTCCGGTCAGTGAGACTCGCTTCTTTCAGTATTCGGTGGCGGTGGCGATCCCGGCCGAGTTCGACGGATGAACTATTAAGACAATGATAAAAGTTCAGGTGTTTTGGCAGATTTTGAATAATTCATACTGGCCCAGCTGTGAAAAACTCGGCGCCTCGGTGGGATTCGAACTCGCGTCGTCTGGTGGGGCCTCGTGGCCCAAGTGGTTAGAGCGTTGGCTGTACTAAAGCCTTCCCCTTACTGCGTGGGTTCGAATCCCACCGAGGCGCCGAGTTTTTCACAGCTGGGCTAGTATGAATCTTTCAGTATTCCTTCTTCTGAGGTTACCTATTTAAGGATAGTTTAGTTGATCAAGCTGACATATGAATTAACTAGAGCTGAGCATAACGTCAAGATTCATTTGATAAAACGGCAAAATAATAACTACTAGTTTGAACCCCCTGGTCACGCGCCACAATAAGAAGAATTAAATGGAGACTCCTGACGTAGCTGCTGCCGTGCGCAGGCTGAAATTCATCCATAGGTCGCAAAAGACTAGGAGTGGGATCCGGCCTCCCGTTGGGCATTGAGTTTAGCACGCCACCAGTTTAGTCACTGCTTCCGATCTAATGATTGCGATAGAGCATATTCAGTGCCAGGCGAAGGAGGCATTTACCTATCCCTAATGCTTTCGATACGTGAGCATTCCGTCTAACAGTCTTCGTCACTGAAAGTCCGCTGTCCTCGGACAACCAATGAACAAGGACAACTTTGTCATCTCATTTCCTTACGCAAACTTCCTCCGCATGCGCTTTTAACATTTGATTAGTGGGTACGTACCCCCTCCCCTGCTCTATAGTTACGTAGGAATCAAGAAGACAGCTAACGTCAAAAGAATCTCGGTGGCTTGCTTTTATCAAAACAATAGAAATGACAATTCCAGCCATGACAGGACACTTAAACGCAGGATTTGATGCGTTAACAGCGCTTCCCCATAGACCAACAAAGTAGGAAGTATTTTATGCTAATCAGCCGGAAGAATTACGCCTATCACGTCTTTTATCTAGCCCTTAGATTCTTTGGGCCTGTACGCGTGTTCCTCGTTCGCAAACCCTTGGCCTGATGCCAGGTCGCCAGGCTAGCTTGGCGACTGGCCAAACCAGGAGCCCTGGTCTGACCCGAGAGGCAACGACGACGACGGTGACACGAACGTGCCACTATGGCCGCGCCGGTAACTGATGCGCGAATGAGCACACCGGTTGCCGGGTCAGCAACGGCATAGACCCGTGCTCCTCATCAGCGCAGTCATCACGGGACAAGAGGCACAGCCAGTAAGAACTACTAGGACTCAACTGTCAGCGCGATATGTTGCTGAGAGGGGGAGAGGACACAGCCAAAGGATGGGAAGAGGGGAGTCAACATGTGCGTGCGGGCTCCTCGCCTGATTTGAGTTCATATGGGCGTTCTGTCGACCCCCCCCCCTTCTCCCCCCGTCGTCTACACAGTCCAAAGGGCTCGGTAAGACAGCCCGGATTTCGAAAGTGCTTATTATCTGTCAAATCTACCTGTCCGCTTGGCAATCCTGATTAAAGCTTTTCAGTTAGCAACGGCGTCGTCCCAATTATGAGCACGTATTCAGTGATTCCTCGTAAAAACAGGAGTGGATTAACCGCAAAGCACGATCGCGGCTTGCTGTCACAAGCGACCTGCAACATTTAGACTTCTGCTTCCCGAAGTAGGAATTCGTGCAATGAAATGCCGGTCGCGGTTGCTTTGTCACGGGTGTGTTTGTACGATGATTTAGTGCAAATTGGGATTGGCTTGCATCTTTCATGTCTGTACCGCTACATGCGCGCATGGGGTAGCTCAAGACATATGCCTACCAATCCATACGGCTTTGAAGGTTGTGGGTACCTTGCGCTATTTTACACGTTTGTCATCCAGACTAAGACTACGGTAGGTGGCTTAGGAATAGAACGTCAGTATTTCCGTGGGAAGAGGGGTCGTGTAAATTGCTATCTGTGCTGCTACCGTCGTTCTTGAGTATATCGAAAATTCGATATCTACTCGATATACATCCGCCGGACAAATACGCTATCCACTCGATAAACGTATATCGAAAATACGCCATCTGTCCGATATCGAGGCGATATACGCTTGATACTAGGGATGGCAGGTGTTATTGGGAATTCGCACTCATACCAACTGCCACACTCGCCTAGGTGCAGGCTCACGCCGTTCCAGCCCCCCGTCGCACTCCCTCAATCCCGTCTTTACACCGGACTCGGATGGGTGAGGAGAGTGCGGTGGATGCAGCGCAAGTCTATCATCACAACGATTTGATTCAAGCGCAAGCCACTGTCCCCGCGCCCACCCTGCTGAGGGACGCACAGTTGGCTCCTTCAGTAAAGACGGTAGAAGTGTCCTTAGCGCAATAGTAAAACTCATAAACGAAACATGCATAATGTGGCCTCTGGTTGGTTTGAATATATTGCCGAGGTTATCAGCAAATTTTACAAGAATTCCTTCTATAACCTGACAAAAATATATGATGTGAATAGGAATAAGTTTATAGGAAACGTAAGTAGACAACACTCTGATAAATCCTGATTCCTGCTTTCCGTTCAAAAGTCGAAGCGGACCTTTATTTCAGCCTGATAAAGGGGGTTCATGCTATTGGGAAAGCAGAGGTGGGGAAGTTAGTACATTTACGCATGCTCGCATTTGTTGTGGAGACTGACAGGGTATTGAATAATTTCATTCGAATAATTTATTCATCAGAAGACCTGCGTAACCCAACTGGTAGATCACTATTTCTGATTCCGACGAGTTTCCATCGAAATTCTGGATATTCTGGCTCGTGAAAGCTCGTTGGAAGATATATATTATAAACAGCAATCGAATGTCGCTATTAGATCTTCCGATACTGAAGAGTTATATACCACACGTCGAGGATGCCACCCATGTCCTGGCTCCCAGCAGTTCAGAGTATAGCATAGATTTTACGTCTGTTTAAATTCCTCTGAAAAAACGTTAAGATATCCAGGAGTTCATACTTTCTCGGATTAACCGAACATCTAGGCTGCAGTTTAAAAATTAAGACTAAAGCTGCATAAGGTTTAACACATACACAGCACATTTAGGCGACTCAGATAACATGCCCAAAAGAGGCTGCCTTTTGAATAGGAAGAACCCTTTGGAGGTTTCGCTCACTAACATTTTATTGCCCATGCTTACATCGGCCATAAGCCTTCTTCTCCAGAAAACATGCCAGATCCTGCTTAAGATTTGTTCCAGTCGAAAGTTACAGCACAGACGATGGCGGCCGTCGAATTCGATCCATCGTTCGTCAGCTCCCTTGTGAGAATAGAACACGGCCGATAATCACAGTGTAATATTCAGCCTTTCGGGATCCCCTGGCATAGCAACTAAGGTACGCGGAAGGTGAGAGAATAAGTCAGCTACATCTAAGTTACCTAACGTAGCGGCTAGTATTCAGTGTCCGCTAGTTGTCATGACAGCATGACCCCGGAGCAGTTATGTGATAATTGTCCCCTGACGTAATACTGGGGTCACTACAGCTGGAGGGTGACGTTAGCACCTACTGAGCCTGAATCGAAAACCGTTCGTCCACTTGGAAGTGTTGACGAGATACAGCAATGACTACAGCATCAGGGGGATCCGATCTCTCATGGCCAACTCCAACTCCAGAGCCGGAGATGAGATCTGTGACTGCGCGTAATTTGCGATGATCACGGCTATGAATGCCTTTAGGCCGTTTAACACGGATAGAATCAGGAAACAATCCTGCCTGGACTCCCAAAAGTTAGTACGCTTTTCGGCCGCTTACCGTGCTACTGACATAAATGCCTTCTATGGGAGTCTTCTGTCGAATCTGGTACCGACGAATCGCGGTTGAGTGACCAACCCTGTGTGAGCGAATAAGCCTTTCCTAAGCAAAGCACGAGCAGTTACGATGGATATGGTAACTGTCACGTCTACCAACGGCTTAATCCCGAAATGGCTGCACCCCTGTATGTCCGCTTGCTCTATCAGCGAGTGATTCCAAAATGTGCGGCTTCTGAAGTTCTTGTTCCAGCGGCCGAGCCTTCATAGTCTCAACCTAATAGAAGTTATTTCAGTAGTTCCAGATAATAGGTGTAGTAGTAAATAACTTATGTATAGTCAAAAACCACGCAGAACAGATTCAGTGAATGAGAGTTTGGCTAAGATGTTGGCATTTGCCCTATGCATGACTAAAACAAATAGACGTAGCTGCCTTCTGAGACTGACCAAGCGGTTGTGTTGGGAGTATATTGGAACGTTTCCCAGTTATTTCGAATGCGATATGCATTTTTACGGATTTTCATATTTCTGGCGGCTGGCTTGTAGTCGGAGTGAAAGGCTAAAGTATTACTGTCTCAGGGGATTAACCAACTGACTCCCTTGTTTGGGAGGCTTGTAAGGATTAAAATCATACATTCATGACGACCAAATTTCCACCTAGCGACAAGCGTTCTTAGATTCCATTCTGTATACACTAGAAACGGATCACAACCAATCGAAGTTACAGAGATCCGCTGGGAGATATACAAGGGATCAGTGTTGGTAGAAGGATATTGAAAATGATGGCAATGGTGCTGATGACGAGGAGGAGGACGTCGGTGCTGGGATGTCCTTCTTCATGACAGTTTATCGCATTCCTCACTATAACGATTCAGACGCGAGAAAGCGACGTCGGTCAACCGCCAACATTATACTTCATTTTGGCAACCGTGTATTCCTAAGGGCTCCTGTATCTTGAAAGACTTCCATATTTTTTCCTTGAGTTCTCCCGCTAAGCCATTAGGCCACTGGTCTCGTGATACTACTACGTACCGAGTTGATAGTGCGTCACCTGTCTCAGGACTCATCGTCGCCTCTAAAGCCATGAACCCTCTCAGATCCCCCTGAACGAATAAAGATAGTTCACAGTTCTAGTAACGAGCAATCACAGGCTTTGAACCTCTCATATAAGGAAGGAAAATAGTCGAGATGGCCATTGCATGGCTGATGCACTGGTCCATGCCATCTAGAAGCGCATAGTGTTTAGGGGAAGGAGGCAGTGCAGCAATCGTAATCGTCTTGTCACACTCTTTCGCGTCCCCCCGCGCTTATCGTCCCAGTGATTTAGGCTATTAACGGCAGGCGATCCAGCTCCATATAATTACGATTTCATCAGGTTTTCACTGATTAGCACTCACTTGGACGAAGTCAACGGTGACACTCCTTCTCACTCAAATGGTCCCAGCACTAGCTGAATGTAGTCTGATAGGTCTCCAGTTGACGAGACAATTCAGAACTCCTCCTCCTCCTCCTCCTCCTCCTCCTCCTCCTCCTCAAAAGCGGGTTAGACTGTATTATTTTTTAATTTGGCCTTTGTAAGAACTCTTACTTGTTTAACATTCAAGCGTGTGTGCGTGCACGAGAAGACTGTAGTCCATCAAGTCGGAAACGGTGTTCAATCTAATCAGGCCTGACCCGGTCAGGTTACTATCAGGTGCAGTAAGGGACCAAGAGCTTATTTTCCTCCTTGCACTTGATAATCTAAATATATTAGCGGAGACACTGAGATGATAATGAAGTACTGAAGGTTAAAACAAGTGGAGACCAATATATGAGAGCGAGGGAACTGAATTAAAACTCCCGAAGAGTCATTTAGCCGTTTACGCGGTCTAACTAGTTCCGCAAGTGCGAGTACTCTTTTAGATGCCGATCACCGACAGATGTCGTAGACAGACTGCTGCTTGAGACGAAATGTAATTTGTTAAATTGATATCCACAGGAGGCTTGTATAAGACATTCGTCTGACACATTGTTCACGGGTTGGCAGTGGTATGGGTGCTCACTCAGCTGAATAAACCGAGTTCATTTCACACTGACGAACTCAGTCCCCCTGAAATTACTTGCTTGTTACATATTATTATTACATTTTAGGGTGCCACATCGACATGGGCTTCACTGTGTTCCAGACTCTATAGGCCCAAGTGAACCGATAGGGGCCTTCTACTGAATAAACGCAGATCCGGACGATGACCGTCGCCTACTCACTTGTTTCTTATTCTGCCTAAGAAATTTCCACTTACCTTCAGGTAAGGAGCAATTGATTTCGGCCAGTTGGTACGCATTATAACTAAGGTCTGAACACATATCAGTCAAGTGGTGATGAAGTTTCTTAAAGTAGGATACCTTACAGGACTTATTAGTAAGCACGGGGGTAGAATCACCTTCAACAACCCTACTAGCAAAATTGTAAACTCAGTCCCCTAGTGTAGGGAGGTGATGTAGGATGGTAACGGGTTAGGCTTATTCCAGTAATAAACGGGAACCCAACCTAAATCTAAATCTAACACCAGTCGTGCACGTTGGCACTAAACTTAGACTTAAGCATTTGGCTTGCTGTAACCATAACCCTTGACTCTAATCTTAACAAGATTTCCAAAAAGTCGAGACGGTTTTTCAGGCGGTTCTCAAAAATTCATCCTATCCGCCGTGCAAGCCAAGTATTTGTCATCGAATTACCGAACTTTTTGAGACAAAGGATATCCAAACCTTTGCCTAAGTTAAATTTCTGCTAACTTCAGTCTTACATGTTGAGGCCAGCGCATGCAGGCTCCATAGTGTAACTTCTTAGGGTGCAAGTTCAGCCTTCAACAGCGGTCTTCCATAGGAATATACAGTCCTGTGCTACCTTCGGCGTTTTATGAACGTAAATTGAGTTGCCAGTCGGGAAGGGACACTGGTAGGCAGAGCGTCGAGTGACATGTTGTCAAGCCCTTTAGACAGGAGACGAATGGCAAACGCTAATCCGTGATGAGGGGGTCGGGTAACAGGAATGTTGTCGCTTATTAATTTTGAGGAAATAAGTGAAGCGTGTGGGCGGTAAGTTGGCAGGGCATATTTGCGCTCCCGCGGTCTTCCGTCACGCCACCATACGTAGAGGGCTAATTGGACCTCTTTCCGGGCCATCTCACTCCCTGCACAGGTGTCGCGTTGCCGGCGTTCTCCTACCACCGATCCCCGTGGGGGAGGCCGGCAATAAACCAATCACTTGCAGCGCATGTGGGGAGCGGAAAAACAACTCAGCTTTCCTTCCCTTCTCCCGCCCCCCAGGGGCAGAAATCCCGCCAACGGGAAGGTGGAGGAGTGCTCGTTGCTGAGGCGCAGACACCCCTGAGGCCTGCTCTGCGGGTCACCGCGATAGGAATCAAACGTCACGGCGTTGGCAACTATCAGGGGGCAGTTGAATTTGAGAGCAATGTCTGTTTCTTATCAAAAAAACTTTCGCTGTGTCAAATGGAAGTGGGGTTAGTTATCTTTCAGATCACAACGACCGCGGGAAACGAACTGTTCGCTCTATATCTGAGCAATAGGATGCAGGTGTCTAAAACCACCATCCATACCGGCTGCGAAGATGAAGTCGAAACCCGCAGGTGAAGAACGTTAAAGCGCGAAGTCTTCAATTATGAGCCTACTAAGTTCTGTCTTCATGCAGCCTCAGGCGGACGTCGCGAAGAAAAGCACTGTAGACGTTAGTAATCTGGGTCGTTTCCATACTCTTTCATTCGGTCAGCCTCCCACAAGTGCAAATTCTCGTGCTCCTCACTCGGGGCTATGAGAACTGGTGGAAATTGCGTTCGGATCTCAGTGAAAATGGTTGGAAACTTTTCGATGCGCGTGGAGGACAGAGACAGCGACATATCGACAAAGTATTGTTTTTTCCGTGATCTGTTTAAGGATAATAAAACGAAAAGTCGGGAAATTAATGCAATCCAAGTAAACAGTATAAGTGCGTCTATTTTCTTTGCAATTTCCTCACGCCAATCGTTGCCGCCCAAACACCTAACCGGGTGAATAACAAGGTAGGAAATACAGTATCTACAGTAGGTGGGCTAGCTCATGAAATGTCAAACGAAATTCCGAAATGCGTTTTCGTTTCGAAAAGATTAATTAAGTAGGGTTGTACAACGAATCATCATGCAGATAATTCTGTAATGATCCAGTTCCCTGAGGGTGTCGGCTTTCAAATGAACTTATTTCCGACTGCATGAAGGAACTATACTTTGCAAAAAATGACTACTTATGTAGCATGAAATATTCTTATTGATTTTCGATGCCCTTGAAAATGCAATTATATTTCATGAAAAACATGCATGGAAAACATGCATGATTCGGTAGAACATCACGTCTTCTTTCGATTGTATGCTCGAAAGAAGAGTATAATTCGGTTTTAAAAAGCTTTCACAATTCCCGAATAATTTTGAACCCGACCTGTCGTTACACTTGCATTCAGGGTTTCAAAACTGCAAGCCGTATATTTTCCGTGTACGGAAAACCATGCATTTCTCTACGGCATTAAGAGGACACCATATGGGGTTCATAAAATTAAACAGTGGACTTGAGGAATATTGTTAACTTTACAAGGCACATTCGTAAATGCAGATCCAGGACGTTTTATGAACGGACTTTTCACGGTATTAAAAAATCTCACAATTAGAAACTTTTTTGAAACCGAATTATACCTTTCTTTTGAGTATAAAATTGGAAGAAGACGTGATTTCCTACCGACTAAGTGGAAGAATGAATATTTTTATGCATGTTTTCCACGAAATATAATTGAATTTTTAAGGGTATCGGAAACCAATGAGAAAATTGCATGCTACGTAAGTATTCGTTTTTTGAAGAGTACAGTTCTTTCATGCAGTCGACAGTAAGTTCATCGATAGCCGACACCCTGAGGCAACTGGATCATTATAGAATTATGCTGCATGATGATTAGTTTTACAACCCTACTTAATCAACCTTTTCGAAACGAGAACGCATTTCGAAATTTCGGATGACATTTCATGAGTTAGCCCAACTACTGTACATGATTTGAGGCGGCTTCTTCTGGCAGATACTAGGTTTCTAGATACTGATAACAGCAGTGGCATTTGAAGAATGCATAGGTCGTGCTTCTCTCTGGAGCATTCTTCAGCTGATGTTAGTTGACAGGATAGCTGATCCACTACTGGTTGCCACTTCGTTACCCACCCGCACCGGATGCAGCTTACAAATAGATGTGTCAAATTCCAATGGCCTGAACTAGTCCCAAGTGTTTTCTAGCTGCATAGTCTTTCCAACCGTCCTTGATGATACACTTTTGAAGGCACATACGTAGATTTTTCGTTACTAATAGGAGGACTTTAACTTGCAGCCAAACAGATCTAGTCCCGGAATAATTTTAAACTTCTGGCCGAATTCCGAAAGACAGAACCATATGGCCCTCTTCCGCACTCTGAACAGCTCAGATCGGAAACCGTTCCTCCTGGATTAAGCTCAATGGCCTATTTGACAAACCAAAGAAACGAGTCATTTGCACAGTGAATTAATTTCGGATTGTCAAGGTTTTTGTTGGTGAGAGGGAAGATGTGGTTAGTCCGATGACTTCGAAAACCCCCTTCCCTTTTTCTTACTCCACTCAAAGCGCCCAGTTACAGGTGTTGCTTCCGAGCTCGTGAGCAATAATCCGGGGATAAGCTTCCAGATACTCTCACTGGCACGATCAGACCTGTTGCTAGGGCAGTTGAGGTGGGTTTGGAAGGGAGCCAAGCCGAGGCCCTCCCCTTCGAATCCCAAAAATTAGAGACTGCTGTGACGTGCCCTGAGGAGGTGCAGGTGTTCATGTCTCGGCGCCTGTGGAGAAAAGACCATCAATTAACTGGCTGACGGTTATGACGATAATGAGATGATAGCAACAACAAACGCGATGGGCACTTTGAGGAAGGGAGCCTAGAGTGAAGTGTTCAACTCAGAGACCCCATGTGTTCAGAGGCGGCAAATGACGACAAAGAGTGGCTAGTTGTACCCTTTTTTCAAATTTAGCCATATAACGGTAGGCGTTGAAGTCCAGGTCCTGCTCTACGAAGGCTCATTTGAATTGACCTAACATGTTTAAGCGGAGTCTGAGAGGATTTAAAGTCCGTGGCGGGATGCAACGTGTCCACGTCTTCGTCGCTTTCATAGGTACCCCGTTTCCACCCTATATATCACTGCGTACGTAGGGCCATTATTGGAGGGCAGTGAACGGAAAGGAAAGTTTATTAAAACGGAAATAATTGCTAATTGTGATTTTCTCGTCCAACTTTTGCTGTAGCTGGATCAAAAATAAGGGCTTCTTGTGCTGGCTAGTTGTGAAAGAGGCGAAACAGATCGTATCCAAATATGCGGTTTGTTTTGGTTGTTGGGATCGCCATTCCCTTTAATTAGGCCAGGTCAGCCTTCATATGGACTAGATATACGGAGGGATTTTGTTCGATTTTCATCTACCAAAGCACTGCGGATGAGTTTCTCAAGAAAGCCGTTAATTAAGATTTACCTTAATCTAATGCGTATGTGCATTCGCATTGCATTGGGGTGCATTCTGCCTGAAGCTATTGTGTCTTCACTAATTTAGATGCAGGTATTGTATGGTGTCTTAATTTTTGTACTACCGACATTGCATGGTACGCCACTGTGTCTTGGCTCTCTTAAAACCGTCGCATCAAAGTGAACTTATTTCCTCCGTTTGTTAAAGATTTTCCCATCTTGAGAACTACATATCAAAGTATTTACGTCCTGGTTATGTGAGTTGGTTTGGGGTAAGGAAAGAGCACAAACTAGCAATACCCCAAAAACGAATGTCAAAGTAAAACAAAGGCACGTGCAGGCATCAGTTTAGGTCTTCCTGAGAATATACGATTTCACTGATGTATATTGGCATCCTTCAGGAATAAAGCGGAAAGTGGTCTGCATTGAAACCGGTGTGAATCCTACACCAGCTTTTGGAGGCTAGTTTTGGCTACTGAACTAATGCTTTATCGGCAATTGTGAGCGAAAATGACTCAACGTTATTAAAGTTAATAAGCCCACTGGACTCCAGCGACAGTAAGTCCCCAAGTCACGAGCCTATAGTAGAAGCAGTAAATACGGCCATAGTCCTATCCGAGAGCACGTTCTAACCTGGTTACACTGGAACGTCTGCATAGGGTTCTGGAGCCGTCTGTGTGTGTGCTCGCGCGCGCTTTGAGTATATGAGTTGCCTAGGGAAGGCGAACAGCTTTAATTGAATCGACAAGTACGCAAAATATTTAATTGTGCCAGATAAAATCTTCCGTCCTCTTCCCCCACCCCCGCCTGGCGCTCATCAGTGACTCCATGAGGCTGTCTGCCAGCGCCAGGTAGACCCCGACACCCACTCTGGCCGACGGGCCAAACGCCGGTGACGGCAGCCGTAATGCGTCCTAAAACTCCGTAAATTTGTGCAAAATCCGATTCCTGCGCAGTCGTGTCATGGTAGATGAAGATGGGAAAGAATGGCCGCTCAGCCATCGCGCACACATTCATCACCTGTGCGCTAGGTAAAAAAAAACAACTCACATTGGAGAAAAGTTCGTACATCGAGCAGAGGCAAAGCAGCAAATTTTACCAGAAGACATGCTGATTCGTAATATCAATATCTTGCGACCCGCAGGCGCGACGAGATTTATGCGAGGGCAATGGGACGAGAATTCGATCTTGCCAAATATGCCGGAAGTACGTTTTATGACGTCAAAAGCACACTACCGATAATGATAGTAAAAAAATATGTCCTACAGGTCTATCAACTTTTTGACAACTGCGAGCGACTGTAGTCGGAGTACTTAGATAGTGGTTTAGAAAGGAAAAAACACCCCTCCCCCCACGAGCATTCCAACCCCATTCGTTGAAGCCAGGCTGCTTATGAGAAGCCTAGCCCCTCCGTCTAACAAACGCACGTTGTCACCAGAGAGAGGGAGAGGGGAGGGTGAGAAAAAGGACTAACCACATGTAGTATATGCTCAGATAATTGAGATGAAAGATCATGAATAAATAACATTGACTCTTGTCTGTTGGAGGAATTGTCACATTGGAAAACTGTGAAATTATCTCTTTCTGCAACTTTCCCGTTCACTCTATTATACGCCAATGAATAAAACAATGGGTAAGTTTAATGCCGCCAGATTCGAAACTTATATCGACTTATCAGGTAAATGCGAAGCCAGGAAGCCCTCTTCAGTGGTGAGTTTAAACAAACCGACATTGCCGACGTCTTGTAGCCGCCGCAGCAACGGGGTGAGAGCAAAATGTCAGTTCAGAAACGGACCACGTCAAGCTGACCCAGTTACTTGGGTGGGTCGACCACATCAGGTCAAATCCAATTATCATCCTCATTGCCGCGCCCTAGAAACAACAGTCTGCCCCCCCCTCTTAGTAGGCCCGAGTCTTAACTGCGAAGTCTACTCAAGCAGACCAAAAGAGCCACATGTATGTGCATGTAGGATGCTGGTAGTAATTAGGGGACATTAATCAAAAGTCAGATGGCTTCATTACCATTTTGGAGCAGACGATTCGCTGTTATTCCCAACACGTTTGGCCAACGGACAATGTAAGGTCACTGCTTTTCGCTGAGAATTTGAGGCGCTTCAGCAGCGGTGTCGCATGCTC
>CACRXP010001066.1:117158-147432 GCA_902702965.1 Spirometra erinaceieuropaei | reverse complement strand
CCCCCCCAACAGGGCTGAGCCCATCACGGCTATATATTTTACTACTAACACGGCTGCATGTAAAAATGCCAATAGCACGGCTGACGCACATGCTGTACTACTGCTAATGCTAAGACGGTGAATAATTGTTTTATTACTCCCGCCGCCATTGTGATAACGTCTTCTGTCTCTAGGGATATTACTATTTTCCCCTTTCCTTCGTAATCTCCTTGCTACTATCCATGCGATTTATATTTCTACTCTGCCTATTTCCCCTTATCGCATCTCCCAACAATGCGTTTCTTCCACTCCTCTGGTTATTTATGCAATCAAAGTCTCGGTCGGTTATTAATCGTCCTTCATCGGACACCATAGGCATAAAGAAAACGAAGTTAGAGAAAATGCGGAAGTAGTAACGGGACAGCGCCTGGTATTGAACGTCGCATCGCAGTAATTCGGATTTAATGCGCAGAATTCGCAGCCGCAATGCATATTCAATTTGAAAATGCAAGTCAGATGACGTATGTTGTTGGCACACACCTCCGGTTTGCCTTGTTTCATTTCCGAGGAAATTAATGCGCGAACTTGGAGTAAATCCTTCGTAACTCACCCTCTTAGGCACGGTCCCAAACGTGATGTGAATATTTAAGCTGGAATTCATCAGCTACTGCGGAATAGCCGCATAATATTCACAAACCGCCAACAGACAGCCCAGGTATTAGCTCAGGTATCAGCACAGGTATTAGTTAAAGGCGTGTTTCGCCTATCCTGTGCCGCTGCCTGACGCAGCGTTCGCCGTGTTTACGCGTCAGTACTTAGATATTCTTCCACTTGAAATTACGGTACCATTGTTTTCAATAAAACTGCCATCCATAGTTTGGCACATCAGCGTACGCGCCCCTGCGAGGCCATTCGTAGGAGGGAGTGGCTCGTGTTGTCTAACCTTGCGACACTACCTTGTTCAATGGAATTTGGCGCCCGGGCCAGGGGAACGATCAAACACCGATTAATGAGGTGAGGTTCGGTTATCCAAGTGGATGCTTCACTGCGTGGACTGGGTGAGTTGTAGGATCCTTTCCCTAGTGTCTTTCTGTACTATTCGACGGCAACATTCCATGAGTATGAACCGAACCTCCATCGTAATGAATCGTCCGGTGGGCCATCGTTGTGGTGCTTTGTCTGCTGACAACATCCATGCATGCAATCTTCCGTCTGGCTTTGCAACTTGGAAGGCATATTCCCCAATGAGAGTATGCCGTTTAGCGGTGAACATAAGCAAACCCATCACCGCATCGCCCAGTCCAACCTTCGTCTCCTGTGGTTTGGAACAATTAACGACCTCCTAACACCTCCAACACCAAAAAACTTCACGCGCCTGTACCCCTCCGCACGTTGTTGATACCCTTTATGCGTCTGATGACTAGGTGGCACTCGCTTGTCAGCTGGTGGGGCTAGATCGCAGTTGGTAGCCAGGTCCCGCATTACAGGTAGCTGGGGGGTTTGTTTACTGGGGCTATTTTGTGAAGCTCCATAATCACATGTGACCCATTTGGCTTCCGTTTTACGGTTGAGGTTAGGATTAGGGTACCGGTTAATAGTTTCAGATTTTCGGGTTAGGGTTATGCCTTTAGGCTTAGGTTTTCGGGTTGCAGTTAGAGTTTGAGCGTACGATAAGGTTTAAGTATTACGGTAAGGTTTTCCTGTTACGCCTATGCCTAAGGGCTACAGTTATGTTAACGATTTCGGTTAGGGTTACGATTAGGGTTGCCGTTGGGGTTAACGGCTTACGTTTACTGGTGAGGTTAGGGTTAGGGTTAGGTCACCGTCCGCTTCCCATTCCTGGCTACCACCTGCGATCTAACCGCTGGTGGATTCAAATTCACCCATAAATCAGATGGCACAGACGTCTACTAGCAGCGTTCGTACGCCCCTTAAGTAAGTAAATTGCTGGCGTTGACTGTGAAATCTGTGTTTTGCACTTAGGTTTGGACCTGATATTTAGAGGCTTATTGTCGACTTTTTGCTTTTAGTAAGTATTTTGGCAGATTAGCATAATCCATCTGACCCGGTTTTTAAAAACTCGAAGGCCTTGGTGGGGTTCGGACCCATGACAGCAAGTGTAAGGTCTGTGTACGGCCAGTATTTAACAACCTGAATTGGAATGCTCTGACCGGGTGACCTGTTCTTCTAAAATCGAAAGATGTAATTTCGCCTACCCGATTACAGTGAGGAACAAACTAATGCCTTTCCTTTCGGAGTTCCAGTCCGAAATTTCCATAGGCAGCCGCAGAATGAGGAAGCAATACCAAAAAGACTAGGAAGGCAAGAAGAGCACTTCGCGGTTTATTTGCCACCTCAACTGTTTGATGCAAATCCCAACTGTCCACTCGATCCGCAGGTTTGCATTTGAGCTCCCCTCGACCTGGGCTTGCGCTATGGCGGTTTGGTAGCATTTAATAAGCAAGAAATTGTACAACCCATCTCCCCCGTATTGTTTGATATTCCTCCTACAGGAATATACGCACATAAGGTTGACTGCATATTTCTCATCTGACGGGAAAAATACACTGGAAAATCGATATTTGTTTTTGTATAAAACGACTCGACACTTTTCCATGAGCAAATTTGAAACCTTTGAGAACATTGGAGGAAGTCAACAGGGTCCATACTCAGGATCTGTGCATTAAGAACTTAGTTGATGTTTCCTGCTCTTAGCCTTCAGCTAAATTATTCTGCTCGTCCAAATCTGTATCTCGAAACCAAACCTGAACTTTGGATACTGCAGTTCAGCGAATGCCATCGCCTAATGTTCACTACCTAACCAAAGGCTTTGTGGAGAACTCTCCTTTTGCAGGCTTTTCAGCAGCATTGATAATCCAGCCTAATTTAGAACATTTACCGTATCTTAGATAGGATAAGTCACACATAGAATCAGATGACTGGAATGAAAGTGAACTACGCATGGTCCGCGGACTCAAAATGTTGTCGAACCCTAAGTTCCCCCATTAGCATAACTAATCTCGCTTTCATACGAAATTCTGCTGCTCTCTCTTTACGCAATTAAATTCTTCAAGGTAAGAGACTAGATAGTTACACTAAACTAACACCACAACTATTCGCCTACGTTAAATAAGACCAGGGGATGCTTCGTGACTGGATTATACACCTCGTGTAGTTTGGAGCGCGCTGTCATGGCCGGTTCTCACGTGACTAGCATGCTTTGTCGTCACACCCTGGAGTGAAGGGCTCGAATGCAAGTGTACTCAGCTGAGTGATAAATCTTGGGACGCGTTGTTTCTGTCATTCGTTACCGACCTCCTCTCCCCCACCCTATCCAGGCTAACCAGGCTCGAATTCTAGTCGGAACATGCATATCCATGGGACCTGCAGCAGCAGCAGGTGGATCCGTACACATACTGTCCACACGCACTCACACGCGACGTCCAGGGCGTGTTCCACAACAGAGTTAACACAGGGACGGTGACTTACGCGCGAATTAATTCAAAGCGATAGTATACTTGTGCTGCATCTACCGCACTCATTCCTCCTCTTCCACCTGGATCCGATTTTAAGACGGAGTCACGAAGACTGTAGGCGGGATAGGACGCAGGTGGCGGAGGCGGCGAAGACGCGTACTTAAGCGTACCACCACACTCTCTGGTCCGCAGGGTTCATTGGCCGGGAGAAAATGGAGGCAGCACTCATTCCGATTGGTGGAAGTGACACAGAGGCCGCATTACGAAGGAGCAATTGCAGTCTGATTCTCAGTCAACCACTCGGCCACCCTGCCCAAACGCACTGGGCTGTCTGCGAGGTCCGAGTTATCCCGTCACCTTCCAAGTCAGACTTTTAGTATACCGTGATAGATTCAGGTGCGTTAGATTGTTTAAAGTGAGGAATTATGTTTTAAGAATCGCGCTCGCTCACTCTACCCTGTCCCATGTACCAGTCGACTGTCCGAGCCGGTCAACCAGCCGATGCTGAGATTGGGAGAGGTGGCTGACAAAGCTGGGAACAGCTCGTCTGTGGGTGTCAAACACATGACCTGGTCCAAATGCGCATGCTCCAAGATTTTGCATACAAGGGAGTAGGATGCACCGATCTCACATACAGCAGAGGGACCACATGGAGAAAGGAGCCGAAGAGAATACTTCCCACATATGTGAAGGGTGCCGGTAGTGTGGGACGATAGAGGTGTTTTTTGAGAAGTGTATGTATGTGTCGATGGGAGAATATGTGGTGATTTGGTTGTGTCAGCGGTTATTTGCCGCAGGTTTTCATGAATGCACATGCGACTGAATGGGCTTTTGAAATGGCTGAATGTGCGGAGACAGTGCCGGCAACTGAAGCATTGGCGTGTGATGTATGTTAGTTCCCCAAGCACTGGTTTGCCAGTCTCCATGCAATTGATTCGCAAGTGACCGACCAGGCCGATGCGTGAGATCGGGCAGGAGAGGTCGAAGATTGTTGGGCAGGTTGTCGTTGCGACAATGCAAATACTGAGCGCGCTAGTCAATGAGGAGTTAGTGGATGTGGAAGGTGAGCTAGGTGTGCCGTTACTAAGGTGAAATACGGCTGTCGTAGATATGCATGTGACCGAATAAGCCCATATAGTGAATGAATGAATGTGGACAGGAAGGACAGTGAAGGCGGATGCGGCGAATTTATGTTGGGGTTTCTACAACTGAGTGGCGACGGTACCGCAATGGCTTCGCAAGTGACCGATCAGGCCAATGCGTGGGACGAATGCGCGATCTCAATAAGGACAGGCTACGCCCAAGTCCATATCTTTGGAGGTGAGGGTAGTAATGGCAAGGGTGGTGGTTGGGGTGGGGCCTTCGGGAGCGATTCAGTCTTTGGCTGGAAGGGGAGTTATGGTAGTGATTGTCGTCATCGACGCGGAGGTTGTTGCAGGGATGAGGGAGATGGCGATACCGACGGCTGCGGGACACGGGAATGCCAAGCATCGGTAATGAGGGCAGTCGTCGTAGTAGACGCCATAGGGGTAGGGGTCGGAGAGCCAGCGTTTGGGGTTAGTGGGTTGTTGTTGCATTGCGTCCATTGGAGTCCAACGAGGCCGATTCGCACGAATGTGCTTCGACAGGCGGGACATGTTGGAATCGGTTGGGTATTGGCGTTATGGAACCGAGGCGTTTGGAACTTGCAAGCTGCCCTTTTGATTTGGCCGTGACGACCCGGTCTTTACTACCCTTCTACTGGCCAGTCTGTCCTGACTGAGGTCTTCCCAGATCTGTGGGCTGATATGCAGTCGCTTCGGAGAGTTCTTCAGAGTGTCCTTGTAGCGTCGTTTATGTCCTCCCCTGTCGGCGATCACCGTAACAACATCTCCATTTAAGAGCCGTTTGGGCAATCACTCGTCATCCATCCTCCCCAGCTGCTCTCCCTACCGCAGTTACAGCTGTCTCAATATGGCGTGAATGCTGAGGATTCCGGTCGATGGTGTTGAGCTCGCAGGCCTCCTTGAAGAGCAGGTCATTAACAGTAGTCCAGGAAGGATGTATTGAGGCCTGAATGCACCGAATGTTGGCAAGATCGCCATCGGTTCTGTAGGCGATGCAGGTCCCGGGGCGCTCATCTCGGTAGGCGTGCATCAGTATGACAGTCAACATGAGGCTGCAGAGGCTGGGCGCGAGTACGCACCCCTTTCTTCACTCTATTGCCTCGGAGATTGCGCCGTTGTCCATGACGCGTGCCATTATCCCGATGTGGAGCTGACGCACCATGCGCGTAAATCGCGTAGGACAGCCGAATTTCTGCATTATTTTCCACAGTACCTCGTGATTTGCCAAATCGAAGCTTTACTTAAGACCATGACGTTAGTGTAGAGGTGGGTTCGCATCTCCTGACACATCTCCTGTAGCTGGCGGCGGCAAAGATCATGTCGGTGGTCCCGCGGTGTCATTGGATATCACTTTGGCTTTCCGGCAGTAGTCCTTGCTCAAGGTGGCTGTTGAGACGGATGAGAAGAAGGCGAGCGAAGATCTTCCCAGCGATGCTGGTTAACGAGATCCCTCTACCATGCTCGCGTTCTGTATAGCCAGGGGAGGTGCAAGCACATATACCGGCAGGGAACCAGGTGCCAAAGAACTGTCGGTGCACATAAGGCTGCTATAGTTACGGTTCGCGGAATAATGACACAGCAGACGCTCACGAACCTTAGGACTCTGTGCAACCTTACACCCTACACACACGCACACACATTACAATTCGAATGTCGTTGTCCAAGATGTACACCGTGTGCACCACAGCAGAGTGGGGGAAGGAACGATAAATTGCGCGTGAATGTGTTTATAGTGATAGTAGGCTTGAACAGCACCTACCATACTCTCTTCCCTGCCCCCCCCTTGCGTCCGGCGTCATGACAGAATCAAGAGGACTGGAGGCGGGAGAGGGTGCCTCCAGGGCTGGCACCACAACTACACGCACTTAGGTGTACTCTACACCACATGGTCTACAACGGACGCTAACCAAGATTGTATGCCCCACGAAAAAAGGATGTACGGCTCTGGTACGAATTGGCGCGAGGTGAGGCTGCAACTGGACCTACCAACATACTTCCAATGTTGGCAGTTCATATGGGTGCGCTTTCCGACAACGTCTGCCGGAATCTGGTCTAGTCCCTCAGCTTGTCCAGCACGTCCCGTTTAGGGGCAAGCACACACAACGGCATTTCGCGCGTTGTATTCGACGATGTCCACCGTGTGCACCACAACAGGGTCAGAGCAGCAACGGTGACTGGCACGTTCGTTGGTTCGTAGCGATATTGGACTTGTGCAGCATCTACCGCACTCTCACCCCCTTTCCCCACCTGGACTCGGTGGCATGACAGAGTGAGGAAAATTGGAGGCGAGAGATGGCAAAGGTGGACGACACGACAAAAACCCGCACATAGGTTTACCACTAAATCTGACGAAGAAAGAGCGGGCGCCTATGATCTCAAATGGCGCTGCCTGCGCCTGCACATTGGCTTGCCGCCACACCTCCAATGCTGACATTTGTTATGGCGCGCATCCCAAAGAACGCCCGTCTGATCTCGACCTAGTCCATGTGTTTAGTGCAGCGCATCTGCCACGTGGCTCCTTTGAGGGGCGGAAGGTACAGTGCGTGACCTATATCATGAAATGTTGGCTGAAATTCTGAAATGCGTTTTCGATTAGGAAGGATTACTTGGTCGCGGGTGTGATACTGATTATCTTAAGGCATACTCTTATAACATTTTGGACTCGGTAGGATGTCGGCTTTTAAATGCACTTCTTTTCAATCTGCTGTAGAAAGCGTGCTCGGTAAAAATGACTACTTAAGTAGCATGCATTTCTCCCATTGATTTTCGATGGTCTTGGAAATTCAAGTATATTTTATAGAAACCACAAACAAAAATATGCTTTCTTTTAGTCAATCAATAGAGAATCACGTCTTTTTTATATTTTATACTTAAGGAAGGAGTATAATTAGGTTTTAAAAAAGTTTCTAATTATGAGACTTTTTAAGACCCCGATATGTCCATTCACATAGCATCGTACCTGGCCGTTTACCACTGCTCCTCATGAAATGTACAACATGGTCCGCATCCATTGCAAAATTTTATGGACCCCGTATGATATCTCTTTAATGACATAGAAAAATATGGGATTTTCTTTACGTCAAGCGCATGCACCTTGTAGAGTGAAATCACTAAGCGCTAATGCAACGAATGATCAGGCTGCAAATTTTTCGGCAATTAGAAAACTTTTTTAAAACCTAATTATACTCCTTCCTTAAGTATAAAATATAAAAAAGACGTGATTCTCTATTGATTGACTAAAAGAAAGCATATTTTTGTTTGTGGTTTCTATAAAATATATTTGAATTTCCAAGACCATCGAAAATCAATGGGAAAAATGCATGCTACTTAAGTAGTCATTTTTACCGAGCACGCTTTCTACAGCAGATTGAAAAGAAGTGCATTTAAAAGCCGACATCCTACCGAGTCCAAAATGTTATAAGAGTATGCCTTAAGATAATCAGTATCACACCCGCGACCAAGTAATCCTTCCTAATCGAAAACGCATTTCAGAATTTCAGCCAACATTTCATGAGATAGGTCACTCACTGTACACACTCACCCACAATAATACATCTATCATGCCACCCCAGAAGCACGTCTAATATGGGGGGCGGGGGGGCAGTGTTGGCTTGTGCTTACTTGCGAGTGTTCCGGATACGGCTGTGGCAACGCCTGATCTAGCCTGTCTTGGTAATATCGCGGATAGTAATTATCCGTATCCGGTGATCAATGACAACAGATATGGCGACTTTGTTTAATACAATTTTTCGGTGATAAGGTCCCTGCGTCCAAGACTCCTTAATGACTCCCAGATATGCTAAAGCATATCAGAATGTCAGAAGCCCCATGAATTCCCAGTTATCAATTGCCTGTGAGTCCAACTTTGAATTAAAAAAGAGCTATGGATATTTCAGAAGGTGTAGGGCTGGTTTGCGGCTGCAATCTCCCTAGTCTTGATGATGATGTATCACCTTTAACAGGAACCTTATCAGTCTGCGCTTTCTTGTTCCCGCCGTTGTGTTGTATTACATTGGGATGTTGTTGTCTTCACTTTTTCTACTTATGTGACCGTTTGGGAAATCTCGTACAAGATCTGTTACAGGCTTATAGTCTGCAACCACTCCGAAGTCGGACAGAATCAAGTTCTTTTCAAGAGGCAACTCTGACCAATGCATGTTTTCGATGCCCCGTAATCAGGTCATCGTGACTATGCAACCAGAGTGGTTAATCGATGGAGAGGAGATAAGGCGCAGTGGAAAGACATTCGGATAAATAATGAGATTATGGCTAATGAGTGGGGAGAAGATGAAAACGGGGGCCACATACTAGGATCGATGAGCATCGGGTAACAACAGACTGAATCAGACGAGACTCAAAAAACTGTACGAGTACAGTATGCGCTCTGAAAGTGGATTCTCTAATGGTATGTCTGCCGCTCCTCCTATCGGAAAAGTGTGCGGACACAGTGAGTTTTCTTGATAATTTGGCGCCAAATAGATTATTTAAAGGGCCTGGTCAGGATCCATATGACAGTGTACGTCAGGATTGAACTGAAGATTGCCTTCATTTCGCTCATTCCCAACCGACCAAGAAGGTATTCTTTGAGTCCCTTAAGATACCGATTATCCGTCGCCTTACCCTGCACCAAACAAACAAGAGAGGGTATACACGCAGCCCAAACCGATCTGAAACGACCTTCTGCTCTTGTTCCCAAGTGATGGAAGTTTCGATCTTGTTACAAAACATCTTGACTAGGGTAGGCGGGGCTGCACCAGTAAAAACTAATAATTCATTCGATGTACGTTCAGTAATTTGTAACACATTCATAGTACCATTTTCAGGGAGATATTTTGTTTGTTTTCTTATAGCGACTCTCCTGGAGTATCCGAGCTGAAAATTGCCCCTGTTTTGTTGGTCAAAGACGCATCAAACTATGCTTCTGAGTAGGTACGTGAAACTATAACATTTGGCATACAACCCTGAGCATGTTTTCTTGTGGGAGACACTAGTTCTACCTGAGTCACCTGTCCACCGAATTATTAATATTTTTGGAAACGCAAGCGAATTATTCCGTTCGACATCCATTATGAGGGTCCGTCTTCTAGTCAGATCCGTTTTGTCAAAACATCGTCAACGTAACGAACATAATAATTTCAGTTGTGCTCTCCCTTTTGACGGCAAAACTCGTGCAGAGAATCTTTTAACAAACAAACTTTCTTGTTTTAAGTAATGGATTGTTGTATGCTCCTAGCTATACAATCAATGTCTTCTTTCCAAAACGTCTCGGAGCACATAAATGGCGACAAAAATGCCTCTGTTAAAAGTTGGTAATGTTAGAGAAAACGTTCCCAGCTGTACGCCTTAAAATACGGCCTTATTTATTCTATTCATACATAATCTTTTGATTTTAACTGGTTGACTGAAGAGTGCGCCAGTAAGCCCGGAGCAGTTGCTCCACAGTCACTCCGCACCAATCTATCTCGGATTTTAAGTTTTAATGACACCCACAAAGGGAGGCCAAAAGACTACCAGTGTTGGGAATGTCAAACGATCCTAGTGCCCACGCTCCGGAATCAGAGCGCCAGACTGCAACCGAAACCACAAACGTTAGTTGACTGCACGCCTGTTTGGACGAGAGCGAGAGAACTGCCGGGGGAGAGAACAGAATGCGGAGCTGGCCGATACCGATACGTTCATCCCCCCCCCTTCCTCCTCAATGCAAATAAGCTAGACTGAGGGGGTGGGGAGGCCAGAACGTGCGAGCAAGCGCGTGTCTGCACTGACAAGTGCCATTTGAGGCTGACGTGAAGCTCTGCATAATCAAGTGGGTCACAGGGTAAACTCCACCAGCAGTGGGCTCTCATGAAGAGAGGATCCAGGCCTCCCCCGTTTGACGTCCGCCTGTCAGCTCTGCGTATCCACGAGCGTCCATTCACACACACGCACGCCTTGGGTTTCGGCACTGATCTGAAACCGAGGTCTAGGGCACTCAGTGAACCCGTGCTATGGTCCGTCCCTTTGCATTAAAAGTTAACTACCCCCCAACACCCTGACCAAAAGCATAAGAACAGGATAAGTCCCGTAATACTGCTTTAGCAAAAACAAAGTCAGGGAAGAATGTACTGTTAGAGTGAGAGAATGGGTTACCGCTATACATTTTAGACATTCCACGTTTCCAGCGACAACCATCCAGAATAGCAATATACAGTAGGTGGGCTAACTCATGAAATGCCAACTGAAATTCCGAAATGTGTTTTCGTTTCGAAAAGATTACTTAGGCAGGGTTGTAATATTAATCATCATGCAGCATAATTATACAATAATTAAGTTACCCCGAGATACTGGCTTTCGAACGAACATCTTTTCGGTCGCATGCAAAAACCAAACTCTGTAAAAAAACGACTACTTATGTAACGTCTATTTTTTTCACTGATTTTGGATGCTCTTATAAAGTCAATCATATTTCATGGCAAACATGCATATAAAATTCGTGCGTTTACTCATTCAGTAGAAAATTACGTCTTTTTCAAATTTCATGCTCGAAGGGGGGGGGGGGAGGTATAAGTCGGTTTTCAAAAGCTTTTCTCATTCCCGAGTAATTTTGAACCCCAACCTGCCTTTGCACTTGCATTCAGGGTTTCCAACCTACAAGCCGTATAATTTCCGCATACGGAAAACCATACATTTATCTACGGTTTTAAGAGGAGACCATATTGGGTTCGGAAAATTTAGCAGTGCATTTGAGCCATGTTGTTAACTTTACAAACCACATTGGTAAATGCAGAGACATGACGTTTCATGAACGGCCATTTCATGGTATTGAAAAAATCCTACAATTAGAAACTTTTTTAAAACCGAATTAGACCCTTTCTTTGAGTACAAAAATGGAAGATGTAATTTTCTACCGAATGAGTAAAAAAATGAATATTTCTATGCATGTTCTCCATGAAATATAAGTGAATTTATAAGCGCACCGAAAATCAATAAAAAATAATGCTACTTAAGTAGTATTTTTGCAGAATGTGGTTTTGCCAACGACGGTATTCTGGCGCAACTGAAACATTTTAGGATTGTGCTGTCTGGCAATTAATATTACGGCCCTACTTAAATAATCTTTTCGAATCGAAAGTGTATTTCAGAGGTTTGGCTGGACAATATAACTGCCCATTTCTCCGGTGAATGGAGGAAAGTGCGTAAAAGGACAGTGTGTCGCCTTTACGGCGACAAACACATTTATTCCTGGTGATCCACTAGGCACTGTAAATGCTTGCAGAGGACAGTACGATTGATAACGTTTCCGCACTAGCGTAATGCATAGGCTCTTCATTTTATGATAATGCGATCAAAATTGACACATCAGGACCAAGATTTGCACGGATTTCCTGAATGCACTTCGATGCCTCGTGGAAGAACGATATTTAGACGCTTAGCCGTCATGCCTAGGTTATTGGGCAGTGCTGTTTGAATAGCCGCGCTTCACAGAAGCAATTTCCGCGGAAACAATTACTTCCTTCAGCCTGTGAGTAAATATCAGGTCTTTACTGACGCACTGCAGTTGTCGAGCGACTTTTTGAGCAGATAGATAATCCTCTTTTATTCATTACATTGAGGTAATCACCATAAATATCAGGTTTGTCAGTGCACCATTTTAGGGAAAAGTACGGCAGCAAACATATTTTTTGATTGCAATCATCCCAGTTTGTGTACGATTCTCTCTTAGCACACAGTGCTGATTTCCATAATAACAGGATTTTTGTGTCCGATGAAAGAGAGGATCGTAGAATGAGAGATGTCAGATGTACTCAGCTATGCAGAAGCTGCCATTGTGGAGTGTGCTCTAAATGTTCCCCCAGAGTCTGGACTATGCACATGCCCAGGGAACCGGAGATCTGTTTTATTTCCTCCCCATCCCCCTCCTTTATTTCCCAGGTCATCTTACCCAGATCGCAGTTTCCAATCGGTGGGTCGGTGACGAAGCAGGCAGATTCAGAACGGACTTGAGGGGGCGGAATTTACCATGCTCCCCCTTACGCGGCTGCAAACAACTGACGCTTGCCATTCTGTCTCCGTCTCAGGTGAGTGGAGGGGGTGAATCACTGCGGGACGAGGCACGCCTGTTTGCTGTCACTTTTTGATCAGTGGTTCCTGCACGAGAGGTCCGACTCCGTTTGCGACTACGCTGGAAGAACGTCCACCTGCTAAGACACCTTCCATTTGTAGACCTAAAATAGTCTGGCCTCGATCTGATGAACGGGGCGTTTGTTAGTACAAACTGCAATTATCTCAAAAAAGTAGCGAATCTCAGTGGTATGGCACTGGTGTGTCAATAGGCTGATCATATTCCTTTGGTTGTTGACGGGTACTACTTATTTACCGTGCGTTCATACCAAAACTTTGAATGTCCAGCTGATATCCGTGTGACCCTACCGCATCAAATACACTTTTTGTTTCGCAACCACTGTATCGGTTGATCCGGCACTGGTTGCATCGGGAAATTGTATCCTGTATAACGACGTGTCCTCATCTTGCAAGCTATCGTCGATGCAAACGCTCTTACACAGAGGTGATGAGACTGACGCGCGTGTCAACACCAGCGATTCACCGGATAATAACTACGCTGAAGGTCGTACCGCAGTAGTAACTGACTACGTATACTTGCGTCGGCTATTACCAACAGCATTTTAGCCGGCTGAAGAATCCTCTAAATTACGAGCCAGTACAGTGTATGCTCTACTATCGCCACCGAAACCCTCGGCAATCGTCGTTCGGCTGGTGTACCATTCAGGGAGCAGTGGAGACCATCGGATTCAACGTCTTCTTCCGGTCTGACCCCACTGCACCTGACTGCCTTTAATTACTTGCCAATTCGTAAAGAGGTTGGAAGTGATAGCGTCCAGAGGTGCCCCATATTTGAATAGAGGGACGGCTTGACGACAACCTTCTGCTGCATCACCAGCATAAAGGGCCCCCGATCAGCGGTGGATCTCCACAGTCTAGAGGAGATTCGTGAGACGAGGTTGCAGTACTCTCCGGCGGCGCTGGCTGTCAAAAACCAACCAGAAAGCCGAAACATTGTCACCCACGCCAATAGCACCCGGGGGTAACTTTTATCCGAAAACGTCATTTTACGAATTTGTGTGACTAACTTAGACAGTTGTGATGAAATCGACTCCTCACTCACAGTTTAACATCTCTCCAGGAGTCTCAGAGGGAGCTAGAGATCAGGTTTTCCGGGCATCAGTTTATTTACTCAACACTACGTATTGTTGACGTCCCTCACACCTTCCCTCCTGCAGACTTGAAGACTACAACAACTGACCTGCCTGTTTTGGCTACCTCCTTGCTGTGTCAATGAACTGATCGGAATGGTAAAGAAAGTAGGCAAAAAGTGAGTGAGATGGCCCCGTCAGCCTGTTGATAGCCTTCACACCACTGACCATTGGCCCACCCCCCCCTTCATCCCTCCAGCTTCATTAGCTTTTTATTTGCTCCCCCTCTCCTCTTCACATCTGAGTTAGAGGTGACGTCGGCGCAATGACTCTCCAGGTGTGGCGCGCGTCAAAAGCCAACTCAATCACACCAGCCCAACGAAGCGAGGCCGTCGATCGGACGTCCTTGAACGTTCCCTCAGACTCGTCTGCATTCACATCAACGTCCTCGCGAGGGCTGCAGAGAGGCACCACATACCGGGGGCTGACTGGATGATGGAGAAGGAGAGAGTGTGTTATTTTATTTATCTCACTCTGCTGAGTCGAGTAAGTAGAACTTGTCAAGTGGACAGATTTAAATAAAGTGTCCAAATGTGCGCTTTTGTAAAGCAACTAGTTAGAAACGGCAGTTTGGATTTGCTAAGTTTGGGGACGAAGAGTAAGAATAGGAGAGAGAGAGAGAGAGGGGAGAGAGAGAGACGAGGAAAGTAGCAGCTGTCCACTCCCTTGAATGTAAACTAAAGATCCATTAAACTTATATCGACAGCCATAAAACCAATTTTTAGACCAAAAGCCGCGAGGAAAGCTCACATAAATGTAGACTATATAGTGCTCTAGACAGTGGCCTAATGCCTATGATAGGTCAGCGTTCTACCACCTGCGAGGATTGGTATGTTTTGAAGAACCAGCCGGACGTAAGGAGTAAACATTCCAAGTCTTTTGTTCCTTACTTGTTTTCGCCTGTGCATATGCATGAGTCTTACTGTGATATGCAGTGCGCCACTGGTTCAAATTTATTTTTAAAAACCACAATACGTGCCCCTAAAGGTGGGTAAAACCTTTTAACGGTAAATGAGATCCGCCGCGTGGACGGAATATTTTCCTTTCCTAACATACTGCGAAAAAGCCATCATCGCACTTGCCCAAACAGACACCAATGTGGACTTCGATTGAGACCCTGATGAAGGAGGCACTAAATGCAATGCAACAATTTTATGACGAAAGCCCACCGGGCATGGACTGAATTCCCTCCGAAGTGTATAGATGCTGCTGCCTGTAATTCATGGATGAGCCTATTTACTGTTTCAGAAGATTATATACAAGGACAAGACATGGGACCAAGGAGATGATCACCGCAATATAACGGCTGTAATAATGGTATCGGGAATTGCGGTCCAGACTCTTCACCACTTCCGTTGATCGAAGAACGTCCTTCAGCAGGGAGAATTGTGAAATTTGGACTCGCGTCGGAGTGATGCTCCGCCACACGAACGACGGGTCACCCCCGAAGCATTTACCTTGACCAACTGGGATGCAGTAGGCTTATGTACTTGCTTCCACCATTTGCATCTTGGTTTTCTACGCCATACTGATGGAGGTCAACCGCGAGGAGCAGCATCACCTACCGAACCGACGGACAACTGCTCAAAGTTCGTTGCATTCAGCAATCTTGGAGAGTATCCAGGGCCAGTGTATTAAAGCATTTATTTACTCTACACTTTTGACGGAGGAGGATTAAGTGAACTGTGCGACCTAACACTACGACACTGGTTTAAACAAGATTACCGACCAAGATAATGGAGGCCGGACTGACCGTTTCTGGCCTATTAGCTCCCAACGGCCAGCCATACCCGACCTCAAATTGTAAGCACCTACGATTCCAATCCGAGATTTTTGCTTATTGATATGAAGGCTCTGCCAATTGAGCCGATTGGTTTATTAAACCTGTCAGGTTAAACCAGACCGCCTTTCGACAAATATAAGGTTTACTTATGAGAGTTAGAGTCCTTACAGTTCGTTTTCACCTCTTTGCTACAAAGTGCGACGCAATCTCCGCAATCAAATAACTAATCTAGAGACAGGAAGTGTTTTATCAAGTAATAAGAACTAAATCCTGATATCAGTACAGTGACTGTGCTCTTTTTACCTGAGACGGTAGTGGCGCATGGTCAGACGCCGTAGCTGAAGTGGCCTTCCGACAACTGTGGTAAGATGTGGTTTGGTAGCCCCACCTGAAGTCAACAAACCCCAGTCACTGCTAATACGGGACCGATGGTAATAGAGGTTTTTACAGGTGGAATCGGGGAACGCACAGGCGACGAGGTCAAGTAGTTGTATGCAAAAGAAAAGCTATTTGGAATGCGCTGGTGTACTTTGAATGGTTAAGAAATAGTTGTGCTAACCCCTACCCCTGACCACTAACTATAACTCCTGATCCTAAACCCTAAGCCCCAACCCTTACCTTTAACCCTAACCATAACCCCGAACCCTTAACCCCAACCCCAACCCCAACAGTATTGTGTCCATCAGGTGGGCGTACCAAAGCACATCTTACCAACTAATGATGGCGCATTCCCTCTGCTTATCAGCGACTTCGGTGAGCTAGAAAAACAGAATCAAAGGATCCAGAACACCCTCCGGACGACCATTTCCCAATATTCATTTCAGCATTTGGCGATTAGAGTTCAGATTCCCCAACATTAATGTTAGAATTGTTATACCCACAGGGCAGGAGACTGTGTTTCAGGTCATAAATCACACACGAGAGACAGCAGTTAGCAGACTGCCCCTTATGGTCCATCCAACTGATGTTGTGGTCGAAACGTTGATAGCTGGGATCCGCGAGCGCTTCGGGTCGCGGGAGCTGCGGCCACCCTGACAGATGTGTACTTCCAGTCTCTTCGAGATATCACCCATGGCACCAACACGACGTTCGTAGTAGCAATTCGACCGTATGCGTCGTACCCTGACAGCGGTACTTGTCAGTCGTCAGGCCACTTTCTATGTGGTACCACACCATGATTGCGTACCGAAGATGCAGGCGTACCTCCTATGTTGAGGTGGCTTCTGTTAATTTACTCGTCACTCCTGTGCTTTGTGACTCAAAAGAGAGGTATCAGATTTTAGGTGACAGACGAAGGCTTTGACAAGTTGCCTCCATAAACGCAACTTATTTGGTAGTTTTAAGAGAGAAAAGTAAAGTGGACAAATTTAGTGAAACGTTAGTGCTGCAATGTCCGGGTCATTTGACCCAGTTTACATCCTTCGGGAATGTAAGAGACAAATCTTTAATGAGGATTTATAAACAACCTCTGGGGTAAAATTTCTGAAGCACAACAAGTCACCAGATTATACCGAGAAAGAAGATGGAACTTGCGATGAAGTGTTTTAGGAAAACAGGTAAGATCTTTGGGGTTTCGAGTGTCAGGTCTTAGCATGTATGAAACCGAACAGTGAAAAGATTCGCCGAAGTTCGGCTCGTGACATTGTGGATCTAGAGCAGGGTTGAAAGATGAGAATTAGCTAACATTATGGCGGCGTGTCATGTGTCCTTCGAGTCGCCGAAAATTAGACCACCGTGCTGCAAAGTAGGTTGCGATTTTGCGCTACGCGTGGTTTTTTCAGAGAAAAACAGGTGCGGTAGGGTACAATGGGTACGGTTGCTTACGCAAATATACTTTTTAGTACAGCATGGTGAATGGTGAACTACGGGAAAAATAGTTTGACTGTCCGGTTCAGTATAACAAATAACTGTAAAGACTCTCGGAAACTATAGGTCTTAATAAAGATTAGGGGAGGGATTGACACCAGGTCTCAAGAATAACCAAGCTCCACGGGAAAGAAACACGAAAGAGGAGGTACTAGAGACATTATGCAATCTAAGGCGTACTGAACTGAATTTTTGGTTGTTAGGAATCAGATCTTGATGGGACAATGTTTGCTAAAGTTTTTTAAACCTCGGTAACAGGACCATGCATGGTAGGATAGTTGAGCCCCGTGTTATCAACAGGTTGGTTTACAGAGAATTTAGCATAATGAGTTAAGATAGTCAATGTGACGAAGGAGGAACGTAGAATACCAGCTTGAATAATTGTAAAATTTGTCGAGGGAAATTCAAGTAGTGGCTGACGGAATAAAAAAGGACTGAAAGCGATAGATGCTCGCTAGGCTGGGAAAAATGCCGACCGAACCCACTGAGTTATTGCGTCAAGAATTCGTGAGTTCAGAAATTCAAATCCGGACGCTAACATGCCCCTACCGATATTTTGAAGAACTGACTTTCAGAGATGGACCAAAACATCCAGCGTTCTTTTTAAGCCTTATGGACAACTTGTATAAGTCCGGAGAAGGTGGTATTCACTTCTTGCTTTCTCGTGCGAAGACAGGACAAGCCAAAAGCCTGATTTAGTCCACGACACAACTCAACTTTGCACAAATTCGGATGACTTTGAAATAAACTTTTTTCCCAGTCCCGTCCGGAAACAGTATATAGGATGAGTTAAATTCCAAAAAATAATTGACGATCGCATCTACTCTTAGGGTTTTATCAGAGAGAATTGTCTACTTACTCTCTCTTGCAGCCTTCCATAAACTTTGTACGCCCTATAGGAATGTAAATCCATTTCGATTTGATCGTGCGAAGGCAACTTTGCGTGTTAAGCACACCTAGAATTTATGCTAGGCAAATTAAATAAGGACCAAAGGAACGGAGTGGGTTAGTTTATCAGCGAGAAAGATGGGAAGTGGACCGTGGAAGAATGAAAAAAGTATATAGGGACTCGGAGGGAAATAAAAGTTAAGAAGATGATGCTGATGATGGAGAAGGGGGGGAGGAGGGGGGTGCGTTATGGCTGTATCACGGGCGCCCCTACTCCTCCAGCCAAAATGTATACAGAAACTTACTGTCTCCCCCGAACCACGGTAACAACAGACATGCCTCGACTCCTCCTCCCTCTACTCCCTCTTCGCTGTGCCATTCATTAACTCAGGCTGAATAGTCTTGTCGAGGGCTCGTGTGTTTATCTCCAATATCTCAGACAGCAGGCTTTGATAGCCGGCACGACCCAAATTTCTACTTTGTCCCTGCATGTTTTAGCCTGTATTGTTTAGGCGGCCATCCTTGTTGCTAGGGCAACTGATCGGGCGTGTACTATCCGAACTAGAAACCCTGGGACCCCGCCGGCCGTACCTGTAGCAGGGGGCGTGCCCGAAACCGGCCAGCCCACTGCGGATGTCAGCTTCAACCGCCGAGGCAGCGGACGCGCCCAGTCTGCACTGCGCGTACGCGGCCCGCCGGGGGGTGCGCAAGGGTGGGGTATTCACGTGCATGTCTATGGATGGATGGGTGGGTGCGCCAGTGTCAACAGGGCCGGAGTGACTTCGCTGCATAACAAAACAGATTATTATGTCTCCTGTGTAAATAGCGTGCATGCAGGGCGTTGTATATTTACACGTACCACTTCCGCAACATAAAGAATGTATTCGCCCTAGCGATGCTAACTGGGAGGAAGGGGGCGGATTAAATCGAGGGGCAAGTAGTGCTTCCTGGTCCGTGGCAGATGGCGGCTGCATGCTTTTTGAACCCGTCGTTCAAGTGGACCATACTGGAAGAGCCAATATGCTGCTCAGCCCTTGTTTGGCCATGTAAGTGCTTGTGGTATGGTGGCGGCCAACTTGATCTGGGGACCAGTTAACTAAGTCAAAGAGTGTACATGGGAAGCTTTTATACAAATAGGCCAGCTTGCGATTGTTCATGCTACATCACCGAGGTCATAACAGACTAGAACATGTTGGAACACCCTAGGAAACTAGACAATCCACGCACGACAAAAAGGCATTGTGAGGCTGAAATTAAATCTCTTTTGTTGTGAGACCTCGTATGAGCAAACATGTTGCAAAGGCCTCAAATGACGGAAGCGATATTAGTAAACGGAGGAGACTACTGAACAGCTGAGTCATATTCGACGAGCACTGGCATGGTTAGCTCTACTCGAATCTCGCAGAGGGAACACCTGTAATGCTCGAGCGTAAGCCTCTCCATATTCCTAGGACAAATTCCTACACTACAGAGGCCGCACACAACCCTATCCACCGAATGTTCCTTAAAAAACAACGATATTGCTCCTTGTTGTCAGGGATTCGAGGATCGCTTTCTAAGTCTTAGCTAGAAATGTATGAAAAGTGGCAAAGCGCATTGACTACCCTGCGGTAAGGGAATGTGGTTTCCTACGGTAATGGTCGGATTCTTCGTCCCCATCTCCTTTGCGTCCAATTTATTCATACCGAGCAAAACCGCCGACTGCGAAGATTGCAGGGAACTAAAAGACGAATGCGACGGTATAAAGTAATACCAGGAGTGCCAAACAGGGCCTCCTGACGATTGCTATTGATGGAACAAAAAGAGCTCTGCGTTTTTACTCACCTCTCTTGATTCTCCGTCTAGTTCTCGTTTCCCCAGCTGTTCTTCGCGAAACAAGAAATCCAGGGATAGCCCGTTTTTGTTGTCTAGAAAAATAATTGGCCGAGAGTTGGTAACTATTACACGCATTTATTGGGGTTTATTTCATTTCGGTTAGTATCTGCTGCACATTATCCACAGTCAACTGATTTGCCATCATTGTTTCTTACCCATTGCTCTACCATCACGGCTGAGCACTCATAAGCACCCCATGTGACTTCTATGCCGTCCCAATCACTGCGCTCAAGCCAGCATCTCCGGTTGCTCTGACTCGGTCCTGTAAATGACTCAGAATGAAAGTGGGGCTGTTGCTGTGCAAGTACTTATATTAAATGCCAACGCATTTGCAAGTCCTCGCTACCCCTCTGCAGCTAATGGTAACATTGCTCGAACCTGATGAACGAACAGCCCCCATAAGTCCGGCCTATCTCTAAAATGCCCGCTTTTGAAAGCCTGAGTGTTCGAATTGAAGTCCATATACGGGAAAGGGCTGAAATGCTTTGCCTCCGCTGCCTCTGGGCTACCCGAGAACGAGATAACTTTACTTCCGCGGTTGGGGTCGCCAAGGCACACCGTCGGGACAGACTATGACTGCGAAACTGAAGAATGGTTGGATGGCCCGGGGAAGATTGTTTCTGAGGTTCTAAGGAGAAAGTACGTTTCCATTCCTCTTCACCAGAAATGTCTGAATCCTGTCAGAGAATGGTATAATTCAAATGGTTATTCAATCAGATTCACAACCGGATCGTCGGCAGCCGCTAAAACCAGCCCCCTAGTAGGAATTCGGTCCCTTATTGCAGCTGTGTCATCGGGTCTCGCATAACCTTTGGCATAGCAACCGATGCGGACGCAGCTGACGGCAAGGCGTCAGCTGCGTATGTACCGCCCGCTATACAGTGTAGTATTCAGTGTTAATCTGTCACCGTGGCAATGAGGCCGCGAGCCGGATACGTGATAATTGCTTATCTGACTTGCAGCTAGAACCCCGATGGAACTGACATGCAGTTAACACCTTTTAAAATGAATGAAGCGTCCCTGAGTTACTTGAAGCTCTGAACTCCCCTGACAGGCAAGCATATCCTCAGAAAATACTGGGGCTTTGAGCACCAGCTTGGAGAACACTCAGTAAGGAATAGTATCGACAATTCCCGTTTAAACCAGTGATGATGCAAATTGAGTGAACTAAAATTTGTCTAATAGAAAAATACCGTTTTCAAGCAAACTGTCTCTAAGTCACCTAAGTATAGATACGTTACCACTGGCCTTACCCATGTAGGATAAGAACTAACAAAATAACGAAGGCCTTGGAGAAAGTTAGGTGCTGCATTTGGGCAACCGAGAAAAAACCCTTCTGGTGAGTCAAAAATTGTTAAATTCTTCAATGACGAGCTTCCTCGAGTGTGCCAACACACCACGTATTGGCAGTCAAGTCTTAGTCACATGAAGGCGCTGTCGAAAAGAACTCAGGAAAACGGAACTGTTGAAATACAACAGTTATCAAAAGAAAACATAAACTGCATTTCAGTCCTCTTCCGGATGCTAAATCATAGATGGTTTTGCTGGTTACTGGAGTTCTAAAATGTACTAGGCTCCGATTACTTCAGAGTACAGTTGCTTATCTCATGGTGTTTTCAAGTTCCATTTATTCCCTATAAGAGCACCGAACATCCAAAAAGGCCTCTTCAAATCAACGTAGAATACTGAGACTGTTTCATGCTGTGTTAGGGTTTTTAGGTTATACCTATGTATGGAACAGATCTCATACCCAGGCAAGTCATTTTAACGGTGTGACTAACCAGGTAGAGTATTAAATAAGAGAGATAGGACCAGAAAGAACCAGACTAGAATGCATACCAATGCTAATGTTGGCTACTTGCTGGTAAAATAAAGGATTTACTGGCAGTTAACTCCACTTTACTGATAAGTAAAAACACATATGACATATTTGATGACATAAAGCGATCGTACTCAGTGTTGGGAGAATGAAATGTCCCAAATATTTATATTAAAAAAGACCCACTTTTTTTAACCTACAGGTTATCTACGTTTCTTTTCAAGCAGGTCCTTGTTTCGCATTCTTGGCCATCCCTACAACCTCTTCGTCGGGATAAATGAGAATATCTGAATATCAGAGTAATCCGACAAAACCTAATGAGCAGTTTTGTCAGGCGCACTTGAACGTCGGTGACGAAAACTCGAATGTTGTCGTCCAGAGGCCCCTCCTTATTATAATCTCCGTTCTTACATGAATTGGTTGGAATAAAGGAAGGCATATATTCTGTTAGACCTTCTCGAAAGAGTTTTTGGTTTTCTGAGCATATTCGACACTTTTTCGCATTTTTCAGCATTCTGTAACCGCTGTCTGCAGGTTTCGTTTGGAAGTACTGTCACTTTGTACCAAAGGCAGATTCTTTCTCGAATTCACACCCTATTAGAAGCCTACGGAAAAGGTAAACACCTTCCGTGCTAAGCACACCCCTCTCTTCTTCCATGTGTAATAGTATGCAGTAGAAGGCTACAACTGACCTCTTAGTTAATCCTCTTTCAACTCCACGTCTGAAGTTCGCATTATTTGGGTGCCTAGAAAAAAGGGTCAAGTTATGGAGGGGTTTAACGAGGGAATAATAAACTAAAAGCATAAAAGCGACTACCGCAAGGACTTTTTTCTAGCGCTAATTGAGGGAAAATCAGCAAGGCAGGACTCCACACCCAGACATTCTGACAAGCAAGGATACGGGCCACCTGTTGCGCCACGAAACTGCGGATGCACACTTTTCCTGATCAGGCGATCTGACCGGCTGATATCATAGGGAAGGGTCCAGTAGAACTGGACGTATGTAAGACTGATGGTAGGAGGAGATGAAACGCGAATATTGATCAGATGGTCGTGACCACGAAACATCAACACCACTACGGAGCGTGCTGTTGCAGATAGTGCGTATGTTCACTCTCATTTTCTGGGTACCCGAGTCCTGGAGAACAGTCTGGCTAGTATCAACAGCAAGGGTCTGGCCGCAGATTGGTCAGGCGACACCTGTCACAGAAGTCCCTGTCACCACAACCCACCCCTGTTCATCGAAGCGAGATAAGTCAACAACTCTGGCAGTACGCCGCTGCAGTCTCTGAGGCCGGGGTTAAGACTTGATGCAAGGATAGGGTGGGAGGATGACGCACTGGCTCCTATGCCCTGCAAGGGGACATGGTGAGGGCGAGACGCGACTACGGCCTGACTTCCTCGACCTCGATGTTTATCATCTGCATGGGGTAGACCACCAAGGCCTGAAAATTCAACCATGCGTGCTATCAGGCTTGGCAGTACTCGGTCGTGCGTTGATGGTTTGGAGACTGGGTGAATGCACACATGTGCGTCCGCGCGTTTTTAACCTCGCCCCCCTCTCAACCTTGCAGCTCTAGGTCTAAGGTGGGGTCAGTATTCCATGAGGAGTGGAGTGTTGGGTGAAGAGGTATTGGTGCTGAAATGGGAACCAAATACAGTTTCGGATATTCATAAGTCGAGTATGTATCGCGCCAGTGACTGAGCTCGGTCACACATCCAGTCCTCCTGTTTATTCATAGCCTCGAAGCAGAATAGACGTGGTAATGGTGGGTAGGTGATCGTCCGCAAAACATTCCCCTATTACGATCGAAATGACACGCAATCAGTCCAAAAGTCTTACCTAGGCATGCCGTCAATGACTGTTCTCTAGGAAACGGTGCGATGTCCTTCAGATACCGTTTTAAGTCGAGGTTGTCAGTCGGCAAAATTGCATCTCACTCATCGACCTTTCTAATCATTTTCCGGGTTTTTCAAACGTAACAGGGACGCTTAATAGATACATCGAGTCCTTTAGGTAGAAGGTTGCACCGGCCAATGGCAAAACTTGCTAGAAAACTTGCCAGCCAACATATGATAACAGTTGAGTTGATTTCACTTAGTGTAATTAGACGAACGTGTTGGTCCAGGTAATAATGGGCATTCTAAAAACAGTAGGCCGACTTCCTTGTTAGAGGCTTCAACGCCAATCCTTTTAAATACTGGTGCACTTCTCGCTTCATTCAAAATTCCGACGGAAATGCAGGCAGATATGCCGCCGGACACTAAATGGGCGTTCGACGTCCGCGGGTTGGATTTTTATGCTGCAGTTGTAGCAGGTACTTCATTTTTTCGCCAGACTTCAAGTGACCAGGCCATAAAAGGCAAATAGAATGCAGATCCGATGGTCATTCTCTCTGACTAAGGGGGGAGGCGGTCAATTTGGAGAGCGATAAGGGCAGCAAGTTGTCAAGCCCTTGAAGTAAAGACAAATGACTTCTAAGCAAACGCTAATCGGTAGGTGGTAGGCGTTTCCTCTACAAATTTTCGGTAGTCACTGCAAGTACATGTCATCGTAGCCTAATTGAGCGTCGTTGCAAGCCAGTCTGCTCAGACGTCCTGTATTCATGGAAGTGTTTGACGGAGCAGACGCAGCACCGATGACCTGTGCGTGAATTATTTTATAGTGAGGCCACTACGCATACACCCCTCCAACATCTCACATCATCGGCATTTCTCGTGCAAGTGGGAATTGTGCTTTTCGGCTCCTCGGCTGCATGTGAGATCCGAACTTGTTGTCCCCTTTGTATGTGTAATCCCGGTTTGTGCGTTTGTGGGGTCAGGTCGTGTGTGTGTGGCGCGCTCAGACGTCCACTCTAGCTCTGCCAGTCACTGCTTCCGCTCTCGGTATCAGACCTCTGACCGACTCGGGCAGTGGATGCTGCATGGAGATGGGAGGATGGAGTGAGGTTAACATCTGAGCACCTTTTTTCACTATAAACAATCGGAAGCGCTTGAAGCTTGTACGGTGCGCTAAAAACCGTGGCTTGGGATGTTGGCAACTAACGGGATAACGCACACCGTGCAGTCAGCCTAGTATGTTTTCGTGTGGAGTGGCGGACAGGTGGAGTGGGAGTCAGGCTGCAATGGCTCCTTATTAATGTGGGCTCTGAGCCTGATGTCGTGCCAGCCACCTGCTCCCTCTCCCACCTCCGGTCTTCTTGACTTGGCCACGGCACGGGGCCCAGGTGAGGGATGGGGGAGGGAGTGCGGTACGTGCTACGAAAGTCTACTATCGTTACAAACTAATTCACGCACAAGTCGCCGTCCCTGATCCCAGCCTGCTGTGGAGTACACAGTGGGCATCGTCGAAATCAACAGGCGAACTGTCGTAGTTGGGCGGACTGCCGAAGCATCTACCTCACACTTTCATCCCTCATACAGATCGCTGCGGCGGGAAGACAATATCAGGACGACCGGATGTGAGAGAAAGCGTAGTGGTGGACAAAGTTAAACAGCTCGTCTGTACGTACCATGCGCGCGAATTGGTTCTCACATCCTGTGCCAGGTTACGGTATGGGCGACTCGAACCTCACATGAATAACGAGCCGCTGGTGTCTGGTGCCCAGTCCTCCCAAGAACGGAGTTATCCAGTCCCTTAGCATGCCACAATATATCCAATAACGCCAGACTCGTTTTGGTGAAAACTGCGTTGATGGGGATGCATTTCCCCAATGTCGGTCCTTTTCCCTTTGCCCTCTCCCATGCATTACTCGACCGTTCTAGCAGGCCAAAATCTGGTAACAGAACGACCAAACGCGATTTGGTTCGCAATATATGAACTAGACTAAACGAAGACCTGCCTCCCGCGCACGGAAGCTGTGCCTGTTCTGACATGCGACTATTCATCTGCATTATTGAAATTAGCAAAGTGGAATTGCATGTCTGTTGTATGAGTGGTGCATGTCCGTGAAGATGGTGATTTCAGCTACTTCTGGGATGTGTGCTTGTATTCACATCTCCTAAAACGGGAAAATAAGCTTTTCCGCGAGTTGTGGACCATGAATCTTTCGGCTGAGTTTGCGTCAGAATCCGGTGCTTTTTCAACGGACAGATGGCGCACTATTCCAGTTGTCTCCTGGCGGAAAGCGGACGATCAAAGTCATCAGTGGTGTCCACTTGAGGAAATCAGTTGATGGCTTCTGCACAGATTGTTGACGGATGGCCCAGGATTCCCTGGAAGTGCGAAACCCTGCACTCCAGAATAAGTGACTTCTCCGTGGTAGGTTGACCCATTCTGACGGAACGGTAACCCAGTTCCCTTGACTTGTGGACCATAAACTGTTTGATGTTCACGAATAAATTCGTCATATTAATCCAATCAGTGCACCTTTTGATTTCTTCAGTCTCGTGTGTTAGTCAATTGCCTGTAATTTCCTTAGACTCTGCCGTATTAGGTCGGAGGTACGATTGCCGCTGAGATCGTACGACCGTCCCCCTCCCCCCTCCCTCCAGCAGGGGTCGTGCCCCGAGGGTGGTCCATGCCCATCTAAAACTAAAACATACGAGAATGATTCGCTATTTCTCAGCCAAAATTGTCATGCTGTTTTCATTTATATTTTGTCAATTATATTCTATTCGGTAAGATGTGGTTTGGTAGCCCCACCTGATGGACACAATACTGTTGGAGTTAGGGTTAAGAGTTAGAGTTAGGGTTTATGGTTAGGGGGATATGGTAAGGGGTTAGGGTTAAAGGTTATGATTAGTGTTTGAGGTTTAGGATAAGTGACCATAGTTAGGGGTTAGCGCAACTATTTCTCAACCATTGAAAGTATTACCACGCAGTCCCTATAGCTTTTCTTTTGCACACAACTACTTGACCTCGTTGCCTGTGTGTTCCCCGTCACCACCTGTAAAAACTCCTATTACTAGCGGTAACGTACTAGCGGTGACTGGAGATAGTTTACTTCAGGTGGGGACTACCAAACCACATTGGACTTTTTATTCATATTATATTTTACGAAATTGCAGTTCGAAATGTGCGGCCTCCCGAGCGCGGGCCTATAAGCGCGGATGCATTGCTTAGTTTATGATTAATTTTTCCAGTGTTAATACAAAAACAACTGCGATATGTGTTCCAGACTCCCAGCACAAGAAATTGTGAGTTCCTGCTTTGTAGTCAGACTACATTACTCCAAGTAGCTAGGATAGAATGCGCTCACTAAGCGCTAACAGACCGAAAGTCGACAAGTACCCTGCTTGGCGGACATGGCTGCACCGTTTGCTCTACGGACAAAGCTCCGCCTGATCGCAGAGGATGGTGTGCTTTCGTGAGTACCTCGACGGAGAGTCCGTCCTGACCACTGGTGCGCGCCATTCGTATGCTGGCGTAGGCGGTCTTCATCTTTCACCGCCATCTCCCCCCCCCTCCCCCGATAACGCATGACAGAACGTGAATTTGCATGTGATCCGCTGATAGCAGGTGCAAACCCGCACATGCACACACTGGGGCAGGGGCTCCGGAACCCAGAGCAGAGAAATCGAACCTGTTCCATCCGACTGCGCGTGGAGACGAAAGAGGTGGACTCTTCTGGGGCTGGGGGGTTAAGAAAGTCGTTAGAAGCTCCGCCCCGACGGAAAAAGGCTCACAAAGTCTTTCTGTTTGGATTGATGAGGCGATATAACGTGTTTTGATACGCTCCGTTCTAGAGAGCCCTTATAGGCGAGGATTTGAGACTGTTGCTGCTAGCTGAAATAACAGCCTCAGCTTTAGCAATGAAAGTAAGGCAGGTGATCTAAACAGAAGTTCTATTCAGAATGACCGTCCCACTCAGGCGAGTATGTCCTCCGCTAAAACATGCATAACTGTTATGCTTAATAAGAGAGCACCCGATGGTCAGATGCGGTTGTGTAGCCCCACCTGAAGAAAACAAACCCCAGCCACCTGTAATACGGGGCAGGTGCGATAGGAGTTTTTACAGGTGGGGCCGGGAAACGCACAGGCGACGAGGTCAAGTAGTTGTATGCAAAAAGCTATTTGGAATTCACGATTGTACTTTGAGTGGTTGAGAAATAGTTGCCCCAACTCCTGACCCTAACCCCAACCCCAGCAGCATTGTGTCCATCCGGTGTGGCTACATAAACATATCTTACCCACCCGATCGCATTAATTATTAAAAGGAGCAAGCGCATTCTTCCCGCTAAGGGACTGAGAACAGTTTGGGTTGACTTGGCCACTACCCTCATAATCTCCACTGGTGTTCACCTTATTTCTACTTCATTATATGAGAAACGGTCATCGAGAATTATCTTGTTCTGGCCTCCATTCACTTTGATGGTCTCTGGCGTGTTGGTGAGCGGCTGACTTAGAGTTCCCTTCACGCTACCTACCTTTTGGACAGTCCGCTTTTGAAAGCTTGGCTCACTTTCTGTCTTCCCATTAAGAGCATAGCCATGGATCCAAGTTTTGTACAAGTTGTCCGATTTGCGCTCCGCTTTCTCCCCCCTGTTTTGTGCTTACAGAACAAAAAATTACGTTGAAGACAGCGCTCTTGGGCATATCCCCACAGTATCCATAAACGTGAGGACGTCCTCTCTTTTAACTCCCGAAACTGGAAGTATACCGATAAAGACAGACACAGTCTCGGGCTTTCTTCAGGCAGACACGACCCTATCAACACCTACACCAAAAGACAAACAGATGCACCTGTAGACATCACGCGCTACTCACAAGCTGTTTCAGCCCCTCTCAAAGCCCACCAGTCCGCCACTCCACACAACGCACACAATTGAACGGACTGCGTGGACCGAGCGGGGCGTCAATCAGCGGCCTTCCAATCCACGACGCTTGACGCGTCGGGATAGTCTCAGACTCGAGTCACCCGTGCAGCAGAAATCGCACGGGGACCGAGTCGAGATGCACACTTCACACTTGCGTGGGAGGTGGCAGTTGAGTGCTTGCGGGGGGTGTTGATGTGTGGTGAGATGGTGGTAAGGGAGGGAGGGTGTGATGGTGTGGTGCAGCCGGCGGTTGTCTACCGCAGGTTTTCGTGGATGTGCATGTGGCCGAATAGACCCATGCGGTGCATGAATGCGCGGGGCAGTGTGGATAGTGGAGGTGGATGCGGCGGGTATAGGTGGGTGCTTCAGACACTGGTTCGCCAGTCTCTGTGCGATGGATGCGAAAGTGACAGATCAGGCCGATACGTGAGGTGAAAGTGCGGGGACAGTGTGGGCACGAGAAGTCGGTGGTGTCGGTGTCGGTTACGGAGGTGGTTGTGGTGGTCGGCGCACAGGGCGACAGAGTGAGGGTGGTACTGGGCGTGGTGGGTGTGTCGGGACTGCGGTAAATTCCGCTCTCGTGGATGCGCATGTGGTCGAATAGGCCACCCACACGCACAGCAAGTGACGGCAACCATCTGTATCGGTCAGAAGAAGCTATTAGGCCTCCGCTCAAGAGACAGCCTGCTCAGTTACGAGGCCCCGACCAGGAGGCGGTGAGTTTAATCAAATTTGGCTCAAGGTATCCGCCTAACCTATTTCAGGAGTTAAAACAAACCAATCCTGATACAGCAGACGGACTGTTTCATAATTATGTGAGAATTAACAAAAAGCTGACAACGGTGCCAACGCTGTCGCAGTCGGTCGAGATTCGCCTGCGCTAACTACTTACAGACGGGAATAAAGGTAATTGGGAAGATAGTTATGAGTTTTATTCCCCTTAGCGATCGAGGTCTGTTCGGTAGGGAGGCGAAGGGGGTGAAGTGAAGAAAGGAGTTATAACTATTTTTTATAAAAAAAAAAGGGAGTCCTGATATCATGAGATAGTTGCTTTGTGCTCCTCGTGCTGCGACTGTCCCAGTTGCTACTTTTATGCAGCTTCCCCATTGAAAGTCACACCAAAAGGACCCCTTATGAGGAGTTAAATGTAGGCGTGTTAGCAAAATGCAACTCTGAGCAGGTCATCGAGGACCGCTGGGAGTCTAGATGCCCGGGTCTCTTCTTTCATTAATAAACTTAACTGTGGGGAAGGAGAGGCGCTAGTTTATCTTACGTTGGCATGTGCCCATGCCCCTCGAGGCTTTCTAGCACCCCCGATATGCCCCAGTGGGAAGCCGGTGCATTTGCGCGGGGGTCTGCACTGACGAGTGCCATTTGTGATGGACAGCAGGCTTTGCATAATCAGCAGGCCGTAAGATAAACTGACGGATAGTAGGGCCTTGTTTGAGGTGAATCCAGCCCCCTCCACCCCT